>JAKUCM010006615.1:0-27500 GCA_023374145.1 Lepidium sativum | reverse complement strand
TGATGTCTTAGAGATCTAGTCTTAACTCGGTTTATAAGATAAGTAGAGTGTCTCACTCCTTCTCCCCACAGATAGTTTGGGACATTCATGGCTTTTAGAATACTACGAGTCATCTCCATTAGCGTTCTGTCTCGACGTTCTACTATGCCATTTTGCTGTGGCGAGTATGGAGCAGTCAGTTGTCTTTTAATCCCATTTGTTTCACAATAGTCATGAAACTCCTTTGACAAAAACTCTCCTCCTCTGTCCGTTCTCAGCATCAACATTTTCCTTTCATGCTCTCTCTCAATCATAGCATTGAACCTCTTGAACTTTATGAACGCATCTCCCTTTTCCCTTAGCAACAATGTCCACATGTACCTCGTACAATCATCAATCAAAACGAAAATGTACCTGTTTTGAGCTGGTGTTGCTGGTGATATAGGACCACATAGATCCGCATGTACTAATTTGAACTGTTTTGTTGCTCTAAAGTTACTCGTCTTCGGGATTTTTTCTCGTGTTTGTTTTCCTACCAGACATGATCTACAAATCTGTTTTTCAGCAGAGATCTTAGGTAGACCTTGTACCATCTCTTGTGCTGACATGTCTTTGAGCGTCTTAAAGCTAACATGTCCAAGACGAGCATGCCACTTCCATGAATCATCACTCAGTCTTGAGAGAAAACTAACTGGTTTGTCAATCTGCAGTTTAACTTTGTACAATCTGTTCGGTGTTCTCCTTACTTTAATGAGTAGTCTTCCATTCTTATCATGTAAAGTAAGAAACTCATCCTTCATAACAACCTCACAACCCTCTTCTGTAGCTTGTCCTAGACTCAAAATATTGCTGGTTAAACTCGAAATGTAATAGATTCCTGACATTAACTTCTGATCCCCGATCTTTGTTTTGAAGATGATCGAACCTTTACCTTCAATCTTGACACTCGAACCATCTCCAAATCTTACCTTACCTTTGACCTCTGTATTTAGCTCTGAGAAATACTCCTTTTCTCCCAGTCATGTGATTGCTTGCTCCATTGTCAAGATACCACTCATTACTCTCATTGTTTTCCTTATTCAACTTCTTCGGGAAACTTTCTCTTCATTAAGGAAAATCACTTCATGTATGTACACTGCTTCATCAGTGTCATCCGTCTCTGAGTCATCATGATTTTCTACTTTATTCAGCTCTTCAATTTTCTTTCTTCTTTCTGGACACACCGAGGCAAAGTGTCCTCTTCTATCACACCTAAAACACACAATGTTTGATCGGTCTTTCTTTTCTCTATTTTGTGATGTCCGAGCCTTTCCTCTTCCATATGTTTGTCCTCTGTTGTTGTGTGTGCTTGAGTAAAGTAGACTATCATGCGGCTCACTTTCTTGTTCATCTTTTATTCTCTCTTCATACGCTTTAAGTCTTCCTACAATATCTTCGAATCCGGTTCTGTTCAAGTCCAACACCTGTTCCAAAGAAGCTGTTAGATGTATGAACTTACTTCTTGGTAACGCATTGAGGAACTTCTTCACCAGGTCTGTCCTAAAGCTGCTGAGTTCGATGCTATCTCTTTCATTCTTCCAGAGAAAGCATCTATGGTTTCGGTTTCTTTCATTCGTAACCTATCAAACTCTGACATAAGAGTTTGAAGCCTTGCTTCTCTAACTCTTTCTGCCCCTAAGTTCAGTGCTTTGATCGAATCCCACAAGGCTTTAGGTGAGTCTTGTTCTCCTATCTGCAAGATCAAATTCTCGGGAATTGATTGAAACAAAAGTGCTTTAGCTAGATAATTTTTCTCATCAACACCGGATCCGATGTCAATCGTTTCCCAGACCTTATGCACTTGAAGAACCACCTTCATCTTCATCGCCCATACCGTATAATTGGTAGACGATAACATGGGACACAAGACTGATGACGGAACCGAGTCTTTCTTCGAGGCTTTCACGTCGTCTCCCATTGTTGAAGTATGTCTTTAACTTCTAGATCCTTCAACCTGGTTAGCTCTGATACCAAATAAAGTATCAAACACTCAAGCAAATCCGTTAAACGTCTTCTTTGTATTAATTAGAAAATAACTCAAAACTAATCAATACACAAACCATATTCTTTGCTCACAAGCCTTTACAACTCAAAGACTCACATATTTATAGTTTCTCAAAACACAAGAAAATCTTATCTCTAATTTTATCTAAATAGATCTTAACTAACTTAAATCTATTTAGGATTCTCTTTGGTCTTATCTTAAACTTTAACCAACATGTTAAACCTTATCTTAGACCAATGATCTAATGAAGCTTACTCAACAATTTATACTTGAGTCAAAACCTACCTTAGAAATTTGAAATAAATTTCTTTATCATATATTAAAAATTTAGTAAAGGTAAAAAATTAAAAATGATAAATGTAATCAACCTAGTAACAATCCGACTATAAGCTTCAATATACTAATATGTTTCAATATACTAATATGTAGTTTAGAACCATATTATGTTTAATCCGACTATAAGCTTCAATATACTAATAAATATTTTTCTAATACCTAATTTGTAATTTTAGTTTTTATCACAAAATTATATAATTTTGATTTAGAAACCTAGTCAATTTAATTTCTAAATCTATTTGTTTGATTTTTAAATCTAGTTGATTTGATTTTCAAATTCATAATTTATGATTTTCAAATCAAAAAATTCTAGATGGATTTCCAAATCTAATAAGATTTATAAATTCATTAGAATTCACCCTCTAATAAACCCTTTTAAAAAATTCTGGATGGATTTCCAAATCTAATAAGTAATTATGTTATTAGACACCTTTTGTTGGAATTTTAGGGTATTAATAATTCTATAAAGAAGAGGTATTTGCGCACTTGGATAAGGAAATCAAGGCCGTTTTTTTGTAGTGTGAATGAAACCAAAGCGAGAAAGGAAGTCCTTATCACGAGAATTTCTGGTCTGTTAACATTAAACAACACGACTCTTGCATTTGGAAGTCTATGCTCTCTTTAAGGCCTCTCCTCGCTCCAAGGTTTCTCACATGCAGGAATGGCAATGGGAATTTGGCTAGCTTTCGGCTAGATGATTGGCTTCATATTGGTCTTCTTATTGCACTTTTTGGACATGATGCGCCTCAGAGGTTTGGCATTCCTTTGAATGCTTCTGTCTCGAAAGATTGTGTTCGTGGAATGTGGATAACTCCTTCTACACGATCCAGAATCCCTCATGAGCAGCTCATTGCTATTCTTGAAGCAGTTTCTTTTCCAACTCCAAATGCAGGTTCGAATTCATATCTTTGGAAAACAGGAACACCTCAACATGCTTCTCTTCAAATTAAACTTGGGAACATATCAGACCAACAGATTCAAAGAAATCTTCAATGTCTTTTGACTTTGGTTCACTCACACTTAATTATTAAGTTCACGCCTAGCATTTTAGTTTCAGTTGGGTCTTTTTTTTAAAAAAATTTGGGCCCAAAAAACTCTTTTTTTTTTTTTTTTTTTTTTTGTCAACGGCAAATTATATTGGGCCACAACTAGTCGGCCCAATAGCCAAATTCCTACCTAATGTAGGCAGGAAGACTCGATTTTTGGTTGTGCAAATGAGCTGCATTATGTGGACTTACCGCCTGCCACTAGGCTAAGAGCCATTTGCCCCAAAAAACTTTTTTATTCATCTGTTTCTATTTTCTACTTTCTTTTTTTTAACTAAATTAATACTTTTATTTTTAAAAAACTACTTACAAATTTTGATCTACATGTTTTACATGATAATGGATATATCTAACGAACTAAGATTGTATGATCTATTATGGAAAAAAAAGAACATTGATTTCTTGGTCCATCTAGGCAAATTGTTTTTAATTGTGTTCAAGTTAACAAAAATATTTAAAATAATCATACATCTATTGCTGTCACGAATTTAAACTCACTACTTGTGATTTGTTTTCAGAATAAATCCTCTTAATTGATATATGTCACTTTCTTTATGCAAACAAGATACACAAGAGCCTAACAGTCTTCCTTCCTCAACTAACTTTCAAATTCCCAAAGTTCGAAGTATGATCTCTTATCTAATGTATGATTTGATTATATTCTTAATTAATCATCATTAGTTTCAAATTACTATGCTAACCCCTAACATCAATCTATGTAATTAATGTAAGAGACACAAGAGCCTAACCTGACAAGACCTCATTCATATATTAAAATGTTTTCAAGTAGAAAAAATGCTACTTGTTGGTAATATGTTATATGTGAAATCAAGACTTGTATATTTATAACAGCTGGATTAGCTTTGTTTTACTGTAATTATTGACTTGAAATCTTAATTATTCTGACCCCTTATGCAAGCAAATATTATAGTATTCTCTATCCTTCACTAAGACATTAATTTAAATAAACTTTTTTATAGATTATATTGAATTTAAAATCTCTTATGCCGAGTTCAATTATAATATAGTTATCCGTGTGTCGTCATACAAATTCAAATTTGTAGAGTGCATATTATTGATGAAAAACAAGTACACTTCCTTTGCATAATAATTTTAAGTTTCATTTTAATATTTGAATGGTTTTATAATTTTTATTTTTGTTTTTCTATCAAAATTCAGACTAAGATATATTTAATGTATAAAGTAGAGAGACAATATTATGTAGTTTGTTAATAAGGTATGTATTAGATGTTTTAATGTGTAAAATTCTCTAAAATAGTGTCTAATAAATTAATTTAGGTGTTATTTTTCCATTCAAAACCTTAATTTTCTGTATAATTTGATTGAATTATCAATTTCTACATATAAACAACAATATTTTGTGATCAAGTTACTTTTAGTATGATGGTTAGAATGATCCAGGTATGATTCAGATATCGAAATTCGATTCTTTTTTTACTATACTACTAGATTTAAAAAAAAATTAGGGTGCGAGTTTTAGATTATATATCTAGATAAAAATAATAATATATTGTTTGGACGAGTAGTTAATGTTTGTAGTACGAAATATAAAGACATAAAATAATAAATTTTATAAACTTTTAACGACTTCACTTGGTTACAGTAGGGAAATAACTAAACAGCTTTCTAAACCAAAAAGAAAAGTACAAACTACAAACTAAAGCTAGCTATAAGCAAATATATATATTTAAGAGAAAGAAAAAAATAGCTTGTATTCATATTCTTATCTTGGATTATATAATCTAATATCCAATAATTACTTCTTAGAAGATAATCATTAAAGATACTTAGAGGCAATAACCATTAGTAAAATCCATCATAGTGAATGAACTAAGCTCATAGTTGTCTTCAAGAACCCAAAAGTCCGACAGATATGGAACCGTAGCTGCAACTTCAACATCAGTTTGTAGTGAATGAACCGGTTTCGGTTTCGGTTTCGGTGTGAGTTTGGACTCGTCGTTTATTAAAGTGTCGAATCCTACAGTTGAAACTTTGTCGCCTGTTATGTCTTGATGGGAAGTGATATTTGGTGTTGTTAGGGCTAAAGATGGTGGAGAATCAGTGTTGTTGGTTGCAGATGAATGATCTCCGAGACCAAGTTTTTTGCTGAGATGAGTGTTCCAATGATTCTTAACTTGATTGTCTGTTCTTCCTGGAACTCTCTTCGCTATTAAGGACCATCTGAATATCAGAAATTTTACGAGAATTATTAGGTTATTGTTAATGTGTTACACGTACGTTTTGTCACACAATCTTCGATAATAAAGAATAAAAGAATATCAAAGACACATAGTTAGAAACTTTGATTTTTATAAATGAAAATCATTTCATTTTATTTTAACATAACTCAACCAATTATATAAAATACTGCAGAATTCTGATAAGCGTAATATACTAAATATATATACTTTTACATCAAAATTTGTAGAATAC
Source organism: Lepidium sativum (assembly GCA_023374145.1). NCBI lineage: Eukaryota > Viridiplantae > Streptophyta > Magnoliopsida > Brassicales > Brassicaceae > Lepidium > Lepidium sativum. Next base: position 21,641 of record JAKUCM010006615.1, on the reverse strand, counting down.
TTTATCAAAAAAAAAAAAAACTCCTAAAACACATTATATATTTGTTTTTGATAAACAAAACACGTTATTTCTTGATAGAATGTAAATATTTCATTAATGCAAATTACGAGGACTTACATAATGTAGTATCTATAGATTGTTTTCATGTCAAAAACAAAAACATAAAAAAATCATGGAAGCAAAAGGAAACTTGTTAAATATATATTGTAAAACTGAGTAATTTCTATACCTATATGTACGAGTAAATGCTTATGGATCTATATACGACGCATGTGTACGTGATAGCATGTACCGGATTACGAATAATGTTGATATCATATTTGATGTAATAAAATTATGAGTCAGGTGTACATACAGATGATTTATAAAAAAGTGTATTGCAATTATGAGTCGTTGTAAAGTTCGAACCTAGCTTGTGTATATTAATGGCCGGAAAAAAGAGAATACAGACCGTTTCTCTTTAATATAAACCTTATAATATTGTGGAATTTTTTTTGGTTTTTAAAATTCAAAAATATTGTGTATGATCTAAAGAAGATTATATGTCTAAAAGAAGATGAATATTTTTGATATACTTAACTATTATAAGATGTATATATTATACACATATATACCCGTATACTGCAAAATATTACCATCAAATAGGTCAAAATTTCCTTACAGATTCCGACATCTAATTTACTGAAAATCACATCATATTTTTTGGTTTTATGTTGTTATAGTATATGAACAATTCAAGAGATTAGCGTGAATTCAGGATCGAGCAACAAAACATATACTATATATCTAGCAAGCTGTACACATTTAAACAAGTTATAGATTCACGTGATATGAGCATAGACCAACAACACACAAAACTCACATACATATAATATTAAGGAAAATAGAGAAATGTGAACCTGTTGCCAAGGAGCTTGTGGAGTCTAATGATGAGATCTTCTTCTTGGTCAGTGAAATTGCCTCTGTTTACATTAGGGCTTAAGTAGTTCATCCATCTCAACCTACAACTCTTTCCACATCTCTTGAGCCCTAAATTATCATTTTAATCTTAATTTAGCAAATTTGTCTTTGGTTTTTTCTTTCATCAAAAACAAGAGAAACAAGAGAGAAAGAGCAAGATTTATAAGAAAAACAAAACATATCTAAAGAGAGAGGGAGAGAGAAAGTAAAGAGACCAGTTTTCTTGGCGATGCGGTTCCAGTGACCTTGGCCATGAATTCGGACATAATCTATGAGAATCTTGTCTTCTTCAACTGTCCATAAACCCTTCTTGTATTCATGTTCTTTTCCATCTCCCATCATTCTCATTTTTCTTCACTTTTCTTGATCCCGAGGAAGAGAGAGAGATTGAAGATAGATAAGTGTGATGCAGGATTTGTCGAGCCTGACTCTATTTATATATACATTCCATGTGAGGTATACATATTGATATTATATTGTATAATTGTATATGTGTATATACACATAAGCGTATGTTTTTATTAATTATGATGTTGTCTCTTCAGAAAGTCTGTATATGGTGAAGTCAATCCCTACATTCTTTTACCAATAAGTCAACCAAACGAATTCGATTAAACCCAATTAAACCGGTGCATGTAGGTGTGAAACAAGATCATAAAGCCCATGAACCCTCAAGCCCAGGAGATGTCCTCAGCAACTCTGCAGCCTTCAACAAACAAAAGAAGGAGTCTGTTGGAATCCATGACATAAGAAAACTGTCAATGAAGACTTTCCTTTTATGTATGTTCACACCTAGGATGAAGAAAGTGACATCTTGTAGAACCTGCTTCTTCTTCTCTTTGATTCTATATATACTTTGTAACATAACATTCGACATATATGAAGTATTTCTCTTATCTAAATCAGTCTCAGATTCTTGTTCTTAGTTTTCATATGGGTATCAGAGCTTTGACTTGTCCTAACAGACAGTTTCAATGGCAGATCCCTACCCCCTTTCCAAGCAATCTTCATATCTTAAGTTCTGTAACTCTCAAACTTACAGACTCCAATTACCTCTTGTGGAAGACTCAATTTGAGTCCCTACTATCAAGTCAGAAGCTCATCCGCTTTGTTAATGGAAGCATCGCATCTCCACCAACTACTCAAACGGTAGACATTGATGGAGTTCCCACTCAAGTTCCAAATCCGCAGTATGATGCCTGGTTCTGCACATATCAATTGATTCGGTCGTGGCTCTTCGGTACACTCTCAGAAGAAGTCCTTGAACATGTTCATAACCTCTCCACTTCACATGAAATCTGGACATCACTCGCAGAGAACTTCAACAAAAGCTCTGTTGCTAGAGAATTCTCTCTGAGGAGAAATCTGCAACTCATTAACAATAAAGGTAAGAGCTTTTCTGCCTTACTGTCGTGAATTCAAGAGTATCTGTGATGCTCTCAACTCCATTGGAAAACCTATAGACGAATATCTCAAAACCTTTGGGTTCCTGAATGGACTAATTAGAGAATATGACCCTATCACTACTGTCATTCAAAGTTCATTGACAAAACTTGCTCCACCTACCTTCAACGATGTAATCTCTGAAGTTCAAGGGTATGATGCCAGACTGCAAACTTATAAGAATGAAAATACTGTGTCTCCACATATGGCGTTCAACGCTCAAAGATCTGATGAGTACCAGTTCACCTCTGGTCAAAGAGGAGGTCATGGAAGAAACAACTCTAGTCGAGGAAACAACAACAACAACAACATAGGAGGGTACTCTTCTAGAGGAAGAGGTTTCTCCCAACACCAGTCTGGAACTCAAGAGACTGTTGAGAGACCAATATGTCAGATCTGTGGTCGAATAGGACACACAGCAATCAAGTGTTTCAACAGGTTCAACAACAACTATAACAGTGAATCAAATGATCATACCAATCAAGCTTTTGCATCTTTGAAAGTTGCTGATACCTCAGGAAAAGAATGGTGTCCAGACTCGGGTGCCTCAGCACACATTACATCCACAACTGAAAACGTTCAAAACACTACAGAATATCATGGATCAGACACTGTTTTGGTTGCGGATGGCACATACCTACCTATAACTCATGTCGGATCCACCTCTATCTCGGCCACAACAGGTAATATTCCTCTCAATGATGTTCTAGTGTGTCCTGGTATACAAAAATCTCTGATCTTGGTGTCAAAACTTTGTGATGATTATCCATGTGGGGTGTTTTTTGATGCTGATAAAGTATATGTGATTGATCTCCAAACTCAGAAAGTAGTGGCAAAGGGGCCTCGTCATGAAGGTCTCTATGTGTTGAAGAATCAAGAATTTGTTACCTTTTACTCCAATAGACAGAGTGCTGCTTCAGAACACATCTGGCATCTCAGATTGGGGCATACAAATTCAAGAATTCTTCGACAACCCAAAACCAGCAAGGATATAGTAATTAATAAAAGCAGAACCACCTCCATTTGTGAGCCTTGCCAGATGGGGAAGAGTAGTAAACTCCTGTTTTTTCGTTCAGAATCTCAGTCCTCAAAACCTTTAGATAAGATACATTGTGACCTATGGGGTCCTTCTCCTATTGTATCTAATCAAGGGTTCAAATATTATGTTGTCTTTGTGGATGATTACTCTCGCTTTACTTGGTTCTACCCTCTTCAATCTAAATCAGACTTCTATCCTACCTTTACCGCGTTTCAAAATATGGTGGAAAATCATCACGGTAACACGATCAAAGTATTCCAAAGTGATGGAGGAGGAGAGTTCATAAGTAAAAGATTCAAACAACATCTATCAAACAGAGGGATTAAGCATCAAATCTCATGTCCACATACACCACAACATAATGGCACAGCAGAAAGAAAACACAGACACTTAGTAGAAATGGGATTCTCAATGATGTATCAAAGCCACACTCCTCTAAAATTCTGGGTGGAAGCCTTCTATACTGCAAGTACTCTCACTAATATGCTTCCGACAGTAACACCAGTAGGTCCAAGTCCACATGAGATAATGCATCAACAGAAACCTGACTATAAGTTTCTCAGAGTTTTTTGGATCAGCTTGTTACCCTTGTCTTCGTCCATGGACATTCTATAAACTTGAACCACGCTCCTTACAATGTGTGTTTCTGGGATATAATGCTCAGTACAAAGGATACCGCTGCCTATATCCTCCATCAGGAAAAGTATATATCAGCCGGCATGTGTTGTTTGATGAAGAAATTTTTCCATTCAAAGACAAATATCTACATCTCACTCAAAGACATAAAAGTGGGTTGCTTCAAGCCTGGCAGTCCTCTATACCTTATCCACTTCTGGTACCTGAAGAACAAGTCACCAGAATCATACCTACATGTGCCACACCAGTCAGAAAATCATCTAATCAACAAATCACTCCTTCACAACCCATTTGGTCATCGTCTGAAACCTGCCACTCCAGCACCAATTGAGCTGGGTGGTGATGTAACCCACACTGATGATGGCTCTATACACCATTCTGCACCAGAAGTCAATGATGAACCAGAGATCTCATCAGCCTCTTTACCTCCTCAAAACTCTCACTTCATGACAACCAGAGCTAAAGTTGGGGGTTGTAAAACCAAATCCGAGGTATGTTCTTAATACTCTCAAAACCAAACTAGCTGAACCTAAAGACATAGTGTCAGCTCTTGCTCATCCGCATTGGAACCGTTCAGTGTTTGAAGAGATCAAAAGGATCTATCTCCTTCACACATGGGAGCTAGTTCCACAAACAGAAGATATGAATGTCTTAGGCTGCAAATGGGTCTTTAAAGTCAAGACGAAACCATATGGGACTGTAGACAAGCTTAAATCACGGTTGGTTGCTCAAGGGTACAACCAAAAAGAAGGAGTAGACTATCTCGAGACTTTCAGTCCAGTTATAAGAACCACAACCATTCGCATTGTACTTGCAGTTGCTGTTACCAAACACTGGCCAATTAAACAGCTTGATGTGTCTAATGCCTTCTTACATGGAGTGCTGCAGGAACCTGTTTACATGAAACAACCACCTGGGTTTAATGAGAGCAAACCACAACATGTGTGCAAACTCACCAAAACATTGTACGGGTTAAAGCAGGCACCGAGGGGCTTGGTTTGACACATTCAGCTCATTTTTTTTTGGAGTTTGGTTTTATATGTAGCAAAGCGGATCCTTCCTTGTTCACATACAATCAAAATGGCACGATACTTGTACTTCTCCTCTACGTTGATGACATTCTGCTGACAGGAAGTGATCAGGGGCTTCTAGATCACCTTCTGCAAAATCTGAATACACGATTCTCCATGAAGGATCTTGGCTCTCCCAGATACTTTCTTGGTATCGAAATACTACCTCATGAAGGAGGTCTGTTTTTGCACCAGAGTGGCTATGCATCTGACATTCTACATCAAGCCAATATGATGAATTGCAACTCTATGCCCACACCTCTTCCTCAACATCTTCAAAACCTGGACTCTACTCTCTTCTCTGAACCCACATACTTCAGAAGTATCGCTGGGAAGCTGCAGTATCTTACCATCACCAGACCTGACATTCAGTTCTCAGTTAACTATATCTGTCAAAGGATGCATTCTCCAACAGTATCAGACTTCACTCTCCTCAAGCGTGTCCTCAGGTACGTGAAGGGTACACTAACTATGGGAATGTCCCTAAAAGGAGGAACAGACTTGGTTCTCACTGCTTACAGTGACAGCGACTCGGCAGGGTGTCATGAGACCAGAAGATCAACAACTGGATTTTGCACTCTGCTGGGGCCTAATCTCATTTCTTGGTCAGCTTCTCGACAACGCAGCGTCTCCAGGTCCTCAACAGAGGCCGAATACCGCGCTCTAGCAGAGACTGTTAGGGAGATTACTTGGACATCATCACTCCTCCGAGACTTGGACATTCCTCAGTACTGCTCAACTCTGCTTCAGTGTGATAATCTCTCTGCTGTCTACTTGAGCACAAATCCAGCTTTCCACAAGCGCACTAAGCACTTTGAGTCTGACTATCATTATATCCGAGAACAAGTGGCACTTGGACATATTGAAACAGAACACATTCCTGCAACTCAACAGTTAGCCAACATATTTACAAAACCACTTGCTAGAAGACAGTTCTGCTATGCTAGAAACAAACTTGGAGTGATGCCAAACCCCACCTCAAGTTTGCGGGGGAGTGTGAAACAAGATCATAAAGCCCATGAACCCTCAAGCCTAGGAGATGTCCTCAGCAACTCTGCAACAACTCTGCAGCCTGCAACAAACAAAAGAAGGAGTCTGTTGGAATCCATGACATAAGAAAACTGTTAATGAAGACTTTCCTTTTATGTATGTTCACACCTAGGATGAAGAAAGTGACATCTTGTAGAACCTGCTTCTTCTTCTCTTTGATTCTATATATACTTTGTAACATAACATTCGATATATATGAAGTATTTCTCTTATCTAAATCAGTCTCAGATTCTTGTTCTTAGTTTTCATAGTAGGTATTTATTTACATGTTCTTTTATATTTATATATGTACACATTCCCAGAATACAAAATATGAATACAAAAATTTATATATATGAAGTTATGGCAAGGTAAAAAATGTTTGAAATTAGTGGCCAATAGCTAGGAAAATCATTTTCTTAAACTCGAAGGTTCAAAGTCCCGATCCTAATCCCTTAGTTCGAGATTAATCCTTGTTAATGTCATAATAATAGCGTAAAACACCAGAGATTAAACTAGGAACAGACCAAGACTAATCTCTGCATTTAAACAACTAGTCTAACACCACCGATGTACAAAAATCATTTTGTTAGCTCAGGTCGCGAAAATTTGGATAAATATTAATAAGCCGGTGAGATATTTCGACTCTAGATAATTCGAAAAGCTTTTCTCAAATTGTGTAGATAAAATGTTTATAGGCAAAATTAGGAATTGAAAATGCAGGTGTGTTGACTCTAGATTTTGCTGATTTTTGTTAGAAAGAAAAAAGAAAGAGTTATTCTAGTTTCCCATAAGGTTACAAACTTACAGTAAGCCATTAAATGAAATGGTCTACCGTATTTTATGTAGATTTTTTATTTTTTCTTTGATAAAATTAGAAGTCAAAGGCCTTTCTTTCACTAAATAAATAAATATATATATATATATATATATAGTTTTAGCTTTTGTCAAAAAAAAAATGTTTTAGCTTTTCTTTCACTACTCCTCTGAAATCATAACATCCCAATGAAAGTTAGTCATCCTCGAATTTTATATCAAGGAAAAACAAAGTGGAAAAGAATACTAAGAATTTATAATCTAGTTCGTAAAGTATATGTGACCGAATTTAACTTTCGCGTCCCTAACTCTCGATTTGACTTTTAATTAAATATGATGTAATTTTTCTCATTTCTAATTTTAAAAGTTAAAATAAGTATTTTTTTACAACAGTATATTATAAAAAAACATACATAAAGGTACATTACCGATAATAAATGAACTTCCTGATCCGTCGGGCTAAAGTTAAAATACGTATTTAGAATTTTAATTTTCAATTTGTACAAAATTATCACAATTATAAGACATATTACACTAATATCAAAAATTTGGACGTAAAACACACTATATATTATGATTATTTTGAAAAGATCAAATGTAAGTTAGACAAAAGGGAAAATTTTCATCTAAAATCATAATTTTATATCTAATGTTACAATTACTAAAATTGGTTTAACTAAATAATTTTACTCCACGCTCTCAGCTGCAATTCTACTGCTTTTTACCTTGAGTATATTTTACACAAAACGGGAAATTAAAGAAAATTTATTCTACTTTACAAAATACTAAATCATTAACCAATATATATATATGTATATATATATACATATATATACCATAATATAGACAAGTGTATAAAAGTTATACTAATTTCGGTAATTCTGTTTCAACAATTCAATTGTGTACTTAAATTTTATCGATGAAAATGATAGTAGTATATATGTAATACCCAAGACTAACTTTTTGTCTCTCTTGCTAAAATCGAATTATTAAACAAAATATGAAATTTGATTCAGGGCCGATAGAAGTTGCTGATATCTAATAAAGTATGTGTAAATTCGAACAAGAAATGTGTATTTTCCCAACTAACAAGTTAAGTAGAAAGGTGAAAATTGAAACAACAGAAGGTAATAACTGTTGGATGAAATAGTGTTATATTGGAATTTTAACTTTTTATATAATTAATACTAAACATACAAGATTCTCTGCTACCTCCAGCTAAGATTAATGTCTAGCGTTGTGTTATTGTACGTATGTATTCGGATCCCTATGTATTCAGAATTAATTATTCTTTACTCGATATATCAGTTTTTTTTATTCTGATATAGTATTATTAAACTAAATAAAAATAATTGGCCGAGGATAGGTGGCGCAGTGATGTAGTTACTTTACAAATTTTCATAGAGTTAGGGATCGAACCCCTAAATGTAGTTATAGCAGTGAGATTTAAAATTTAATAGGCTAGTTGAAAAATAAATAAATAATTGAGTTATAAGAACGTTTTTCAGTTCCTTCGGCCATGATTTTTATGTTTGTTTGTTTTTTTTTTTGTTAAAGAAGAGTCTTACTTCGACCAGCAAAAATAAAGAAGAGTCTAACAAATATAAAAATAAAAATAAATTGAAAACCCAAAATAAAGAAACATATTCAGAGAAGCTTGCACGCTATCAAAGCTAAGAAGCACAATTTTGGTTAAAAACTAAATCGAAGTATTATAATTATAATTTGGTTTAAAAATAAATACTATTTTGACAACTGCAATTATGTAAATATGTAATTTTATAGCTAAATTATCGAATTAAACATGTTTTGAAAAGAAAACGAAAAAGAATATGGTGTAATCGATATATTGAATATATTATCATTTGTGGATGTGAATTATGTATATATATATATAGATAATAGGTTCAACTTAATTTAGCCAACTTTTATTAGTTTTAATAGATTAATAAAGGTATAGGACCTATTGAACTTTTAATGTGAAACCTTAATTTCAAATCATCCCAACTAGTTGATGTAGATCATCTAAGCTATTAACTACACTGCATTTCATCTAATCTCATGCTATGAATTTAGACTATCACTCTTGCAAAGTTGCCTCTGGTTCCTTGTTATAGTATGTCATGTGTTAACTATCAAGCTATCTGCGTCATTCACGATATTGAATCGTCATTTATATGTACTACCCAAATTAGACCCTCTATATTTTCGACCAGTTTTAGGCATTCGGTTATTTGGTTGGTTTCCAAATGTTTACTTGTAATCAAAATTACTATTTGGTATAACCAAAAGTAATTAAGTAACCAAATAATTGAAAGATAGTATAGCTAATTAATTAGTACAAATTAGTTTTTTTTCCAACGACATAATAATAATAAAAGAAAGAGAACATTCGAGCTATTGGTCCTTCCTGTTCAGCCTCGCTATAAGGCCTCCCGACCCGCCCGAGCTAACCCATCCGCCTTGAAATTCAGCAATCTCGGGATCACTGATAGAGTGCAGCTTTGAAAGAACGATCGTAGACGAGCATAATCCTCCTGATATGTCTCGAACGCCGGCCAGTCCTCTGGATGTTAAAGAATGTGCCACACCGATTCACAATCAGTGGATACCTCAACCACCATCACCCGCCTCTTCAATAACGCCTCCATAGCCCTAATGACCGCCTCCAACTCTGCATGCAACGGCGAAAGGCAACGATGTCCTCTCTCAGATCCCGTTAATTCCCCGTCCACTGAATCTGTAAATGCTATCCAACCAAAACCCGAAAATGGGGCGGTTGCTTTCCAGGAGGCGTTCACATAACACTTATACCTAGTGAACGACTGATTAGCTGTGGTAGGGAAAATCGAATCCGACTTACAGATGTCGGTCATAGACCTCGATGAGTCTATCAGAATCTCACTTCTGATGCGAACCCTAGTCTACTCCTCATGATCCTGGAGCGCCCTGCGTAATACTAATCGAGGGTCTGCATCACTATTCTAAAAACAAAAAGCATTTCGTGCTTTCCATATCTGCCATAAAATCCAAGGAAAAGCTGCCCCGTCCAGTTGTGGGGAACTTTGCACAAACAAGAAGTCCAAATTATACCATATAGAACCCCACGGGAACACGCCCGGTGCTGACGAAATTGGGGATAGTGCCCAGACTTGGCGGGCAGGGGGACAATCAAATAACACATGCATCAATGACTCTTGATCGGCCCCACATCTCGGACATCTTGGATCCCCTCCTAAACTACGCCTAGTCAGATTCTGTAAAACAGCTATACTACCTGTCAAAATCTGCCATATAAAATGTTGAATTTTTTTCGGACAATTCAACTTCCAAGTTTTCAAAAAGAATGAATCTAGGGAAGGGCCCATCTGTAGCGGGTTCTCTCCTGGATCCCTACTACAAAGTGCATACCCTGACCTTACCGTATACCGGCCCACCTTAGTAAAATACCACCTCCACTTATCTACACCCTCCATTTTAGGGATATGTATAGCCAAAATTAGTTAAGCATCACGAGGCTCAAAGTACTGACGTACCAAAATCTCCTTTCACTGGCCCGTATTACGATCAATAAATTGATCGACTGTGATGTCCGGGAACACATGTAGATCCGAACTCACCGCCGGACGAGGATACACATCAGGTATCCATGGATCCTTCCAGACCCGAGTAGAACAACCATCACCAATTCTCCTAAAAATACCTCTCTGGATTAGAGATTTACTAGTCATAATGCTCCGCCTACCAAACGAGGATCCACCCTGCTGTTGGGCATCTAGTATACACTTTCCTTTGTAGTATTTACCTTTGAAAATTCTAGCCAAAAGTGTATTTGGGAACTCTAGAAGTCTCCAAAATTGCTTTGCCAGTAATGTCATATTAAAATCTTCAAGCCTACGAAAGCCCAACCCACCTTTCGATTTATGCCTACACAAATCCTCCCACTTTTTCCAATGTATGCCACCTGATGTAGGCGAATTTGCCCACCAAAACCGAGTAATAGCAGTCTGCACTCTCTGGAGTAACACTTTAGGGAGCTTATAACAGCTCATCGCATAAGTTGGCAGTGCCGTAAGAATTGACTTAATCAAAATTTCCTTACCCGCTCGTGATAGAAATTGTGTCGTCCAATTAGCTACCCGGGCTTCCAATCTCTCCGCAACATAAGAAAAAATTTGAGCTTTTGATCCACTCAAACTCTCCGGTAGTCCAAGGTATGAGCCTAGCCCACCCTTGTTATGAATTCCCACAATAGTCCGAACAGCATCAATGTTTGTCTGATCTACTGTGTGTCCAAATTGAATCGAAGATTTGGCAAAGCTAATTTACTGACCCGAAACCACTTCATATTCCTTGAGAATGCCAAGTATCGTTCGGGCCTCCCCTATCTTAGCTTTACAGAAAAATAATGTATCATCTGCAAATAATAAATGGGACACTGGGGGACTATCCCGTGCTATTTTAATACCTGTTAAGAGACGTTGCTCAACGGCTTTATTTATCTTGGCAATGAGAACCTCTGTACACAATATAAACAAATATGGGGAAAGAGGATCACCCTGTCGTAACCCTCGCCTAGGTATTATTCTGCCCCCGGGAACCCCATTGACTAAGACAGAGTATTCAACACTAGATATACACCACATAATGCATCAGACCCATTTATCACAAAAACCTAATCGTCTCAGTAGAGCTTGAATGAAATGCCATTCCACTCTGTCATATGCCTTACTCATATCAGTCTTGATAGCCATGAAAGTATCCCTAACAGGACTATTGGTCCTGAGAGCATGTACCATCTCCTGAGCAATCAAAATATTGTCAGAAATTAGTCGCCCAGCAACAAACGCCGATTGCGTCTCCGACACTAATTTAGGTAGCACTCTTTTCAGTCGTAGACATAAAACTTTAGATATAATCTTATAACTAATATTACAAAGACTGATTGGTCCGAATTCAGTCATCCTAGTTGGTCGTGACACTTTTGGAATAAGGCAAATATTCGTCTTATTCAAATCTTTCTCGAAATGACCTCGTTCCAAGAAGCTATTAATCATTCTCACTAAGTCAGTTTTCACAATGTCCCAAGAAAACTGATAGAATTGAGTCGTCATACCATCTGGGCCAGGCGATTTGTCTGGACTCATTAAGAAAAGAGCATGCTTAACTTCCACCTCATCTACTGGAAGTGTCAGAATCTGATTGTCCAAATCCGTTATTTTTGCATCCAAATCCGTAATCGGAGCCAGGTCTCCACTACCTGAGGAAAAAAGATTATTGAAGTACTCTGATGCTTCGTTAACTATGTCCACCTCTTTGACCACCCATGTGTCATACCGAGTAAATAATCCATTTATTCGGTTCTGCACACGTCTTTGTTTGAATCTAGCGTGGAAAAATTTCGTATTTTCATCCCCTTCATGTAGCCATTGAATTCTACTTTTCTGTTTCCAATACATTTCCTCTTCCACATATGCCTCTTTCAGCTTACCAGTAGTCTCCTCCATTCTCTGGGGATCTGGTATAGATTCACTAACACTTTCATCGACTAATCTTCGCAACTCTAAAATATTTTGTTGGCGAGATTGGACATTATTGTGTCGTCAATGTGAGATTTACTTTCGGCATCGTTTGACCCTCCCGGAGAAGGAAACACCTGAATTTCCAATTGGATTATCCAAAGCCCAACTGCGTTGTACTAAATCCCGGAAGCCATCTTTCCCGAGCCATCTCTTATCAAAGCAGAAAGTTCGGCGTTTGTTCAAACGTTTTTCCTTCTGAAAATTCCCAAATATCGGTCGATGATCGGAGCCTATCATCTCCAGATAATTTATTTCACTAGATGTAAATAGTTCGTGCCATAACACATTTCCATAAGCCTTATCAAGACAACAACGAACGATCCCATTTCTTCGATAACCTTGCCAAGACCAAGTATTCCCTAGTTTCGGGAATTCTAACATACCGCAATCTCGAATCATTTGATTGAATTGATAGAATGAGGAATGACTTCGTATGATCCCTCCTTGTTTTTCATGATTACCAGAAATCTCATTAAAATCCCCAGTAATCACCCAAGGTCCTACTCTTGTGGTACCCATTCGGGTTAATTGTTCCCAGACATCTGCCCGATTTCCTTTCACCGGTTCTCCATAGAAAAAAGTTATATGTGATCTGACATTCAGTATATCTAATGAAATATCAATCATGTTTTTATTTTTACAATTTACACTGACATTATAAATATCATTGTACATTAAGGCCAGGCCCCCACTAAGCTCATTAGGTTCCATTGTTACCAATTGACTAAAATTTAAATGCACTTGTAACTTTTCCAACAAAAGATTTTTATTTTTGGTTTCTGAAAGAAATAAGAAATCTGGTCTACATGTTTTCCAAATATCACGTAAAAAATTTATTGATAACTTATTACCAATCCCTTGACAATTCCAACATACAAACTTAAAATTCATAAAATTAATTTAACATTTGAGCCTTTATCCTGCTCCTTAGTCTTGATTTCCTTCTGCTTACCCAGCCTAGGCGTCAGCCGTGTAGAGCCTATGATAACCAACTTTCGCGTGGATATACCTCTTAAAGGTGTTGCCACTCGACTTCCAACTTTGCTCTCGACACTCTGTGCTCTCGCAGCCTTCTTGGCCTTAAATATCAGCAACTTAGCAGCCATATTCTCATGCACCCGAGCTTCCTCCTCCACTGTCAGCTCATCTTTGCTGCTCATTACAGCCTCCATGGCTATCTCCTCCAAGATTTCCTCCTCTAATTTCTCAGTCTCGCTCATGTCTTGGTCTTCGACCACCTCTAAGTTCTCCGCTGCCCCCTCAGGAATATCCTGATCGACAATGTTTAAAACTCCCAAGTCCGTAGACTCTGCAGCATGTACACTGTCAATATTCTCCACTGTAGGTTCGGTTTCAATATTCTGAAACAGAGGTCTTCTGACCTTCTTTGCTGAGCCCAACTCCTCTTTTGCATCCACCTCAGATTCCTGACAGGAATGCAAATTTAATTTAATTAGAATCAACTTGCAGTCTGTTATACCGACTTTAAAGACAATCATTACCTTGACTACTATCTTCGGTTTAGACGCAATAATTGAGGTCTCACGTCCTCTTTTATCGCCTACACCTCTATTCTCAGCTATGTTTATCTTAGCCGCCACACCTAGTGGTTTTTTCCCATGTAGCACAGCCCCTCTAAAACTTTTATTACGATCTACATGTGGTAGTTTCCTACTTTTTTCTCCACCAAAAACCCTACTCTCAGCTTTCTGTTTGTAACAGACATTAGATTCATGTGTCATTCTAAAACACATAGAGCAAAATCCCTCTAACCTCCTATATTCCAGCATGATTTTCGACTGTTTACCCTCCTCGAATTCTAATATCGATGAGAAGATCAGGGACTTAGAACATGGCAGTTCCAATAAGACCTGACCCTTATCGACCTCTACTTCTAGGACCACACCTACCAAATTAGCCACTAGTCTATAAACTTCTTCAACACGATACTCGAAAGGTATACCTGTGAACCTAAGCCATAGTTTAATCGTGTTTTTGGATAGTCTGCATCTGCCATGGGTTTCCATGGGGCATATGAGACCATCCAACCATCGAAATTTATGGAGCCATATTGCAAAACACTTACCAGATCCTCCTCTGACTGAAATTCGAATTGGAAACGGCCGTTACCTAAGTTTAGGCCCTTGACTCGCCCCACCAGATTCCAGAACTGTGGTATTCGGAAGATAAACGTATCAACGTTCTGGACCTGAGGATTCAAACAACGCCCCATTAGCACTTTCGAACTTCTTGCTAATAAGGCAGCATTATCTATTTTAGGGATTCTAATTTTTAAGACTCGGGAAGGAGATTTTGCACTCATAGTTTCCGTTTTTAGTACTGATATGTGACAGCGATTTAGTGAAATCTTTGTCTAAGCTAAATACAGAAAAGACCAGTTGAACAGCGTGAGAAATTTCCTGGTTCGATGCAGTCCTATTTAAAGACTCCAATTTTAGATAACAAGCTATTTGAAAGTTAGTTATCTCTAACAACTCCTTCCTAACTTTTAGGGATAAATCCAGAATTCTTGTAGATAAGGCCTCTTGACTCAATCGATTCAAATTTGAATGCCCTAAAACTCGGAATGTTGTTCTATCTTTTATCATCGTGAAAGACTGAAACAATAAGGAACTATTAGCCTGCCTAAACAACGAATTATTCAAAACTGACAAGTCCCTAAAGGGTTCAGATATTTCAAAATTGAAAAAATATAATAGAATAAGAATTATCCTAGTTTCCAATTTCCAGATTGGATCATTCTTTGTAACATCTCGACCCCCATATTTAATAATATTAACCATAACTCTCACATAACCCATATTTGCTATTATAAATTTCTTATAGAGTCGGTATACAAACTCCCTATCTCCATACTTATCACCACTTAAGATCTTATCCACCCATAGTGAAAGACATACCTGAGATATAGAAATCCCATTGGGGAATACCTGTGATCCCTCCCAAATATTTGTTCTGACAGTGCCCTGTCCTCGAACAATTGACTTTACCCATATCAAAAGTCGGCTCAGCTTATATGACAATACACTATCTACCCAAAGAACAGTGCATACAGCCTTATAAATGAATTTATCACCGTGTATCTGACATACCTCCAATCCTGCTTGGAACTTAACTGTGAACCAACTCCATGACCTCTCATGAATATCTCCCACCAGATTAGTAGTGTCTCTACTCATTTGTAGATATGCACTTACCACAACTGCAAGAACACAACACCAATCATTAGATTGTATCCTTTCATAATGTTTAAAATTATATCTCCCTACAATCATATTATCCCTCAAAAATGTGATTAACCATCCACAATATGATATGAGAAAATAGTATTCACTCCATATTCTCGCTACCCAAATTGTCATTCTAATCATAGAATTAGAACTAATTTTTTTATTGAGCTGAATACATGCTCTATCGACTATGTCTTTAATCCTTGTAACACTAGTGTATCGATATCCATAATTCTCTATTATCCAAAGTGTTGTTCCACAACTTAAAACCCCACATCGAAGACTTTTTGAATACCATATTCCTCAGAATTTCGAGAGTGCTATATGTCTAACCTTATAGCCCTGAGTTCCCTTACTACCATTCTTTCTACAGACAAAAACTTGAAGCCTCATAATGCCTAGCATCGATCTTTCGAAAGTGTGTGACCTCGGAGAAAATCCCTGTTCTCCCTCCCCATTTACTAGCAAAGAAGTAAAGTGCCTCACATTCATGTGACAAGCTTTACTCAATATACAGAAAGATAATCCACTCCGTAAGGCTCTGAAGACCCCTAAACCAATCAAAGCCTTTGAAATCAAAGAAAATCTGAAACTGCCTTGAATTATCCAAGTAACACAGACCGTTCTATCAGCTATGTATTGGTCATATCGTATGCTTAATCCCCTTGTGACTAGAGACAATACAATGTTCCTCACTGACATAAAAAGCCATAATCGACTAGCAATTCTCCTATAATTGGTCCACCATCAAAACCTACAGGGACACCTATTCACGAAGACCCTATCATACTGCATAACACTCGGGAAAAGCCAATTGCGTAAAACAGCGTGAACCAAATATGTATCGAATACAAGAATCTGCTTAGAAACCCGACGACAATTCAATCTATATATATTACGCCAACAAATGGAGTAGGTCATCTCGGTCATATCAGATCTGAAATTAATGTTATCGGAACCTAATATGCCGATCCCCAACCACTGAAGACCATCACCACATAACCAAGAACCCAAATCTCATTTATCCAAACGATATCGAGAATCTGGAATAAGCAAAACCATAAGAACATACCTTCGAGTCCATTGGAAGTCGGAACTTTACAGAAGCCGAAGACTAAGCCTAGAAATGCCACGAAACCCCAAATCCAGACTCCCTAACACTCGGCTCTTTAACCTCTCTCAAAATAACCCCGAAAAAGACCCCTTGAAACCCCAAAGGAGAAGCCTCCGGACCCTTCTCTCTCGACCTAGATCTCCCTTCTAGACAAGACCTAAGAACGATTCCTCACCTTCCAAGCACCCCCCGAGGCGCTTGGAAAGGAAATCGGAAGTCGAAACCCCAAGACCTGAGAGCTCCGCCTACCGTCACCGCCTAGCCCCTTCGGAGACTC
Source organism: Lepidium sativum (assembly GCA_023374145.1). Taxonomy (NCBI): domain Eukaryota; kingdom Viridiplantae; phylum Streptophyta; class Magnoliopsida; order Brassicales; family Brassicaceae; genus Lepidium; species Lepidium sativum. The sequence continues at coordinate 4,424 of JAKUCM010006615.1, read as the reverse complement.
AAAACCGTAATCGCCTCTAACGTCAGGAAAATTTTGTTTAAAAGTGATGTTTCACTTGAAATATAAAAGATTTTTTTAGCACAAATTAGTTTTAGTTTTTATTTAGTTATTTTTGGTTTTCGGTTAAAAACCAAATCGAACAAAAAATTGTAAATACCAAAATTCTAGAACCATATGTTATTTGTTATGAACAAACACTTAACTGAATATTTGTTTTTAGTTTAGTTTGATTTTCCGATTCCGGCGACTCTGACAAAGACTATTTCCAACTATATTTTTTATCGAAAATTTCTTAGAGTAACTAATATTCTCTTGTAGAACGAGACTGATGCACAACTTTTATGTGGCATGTATTGTTTTCATATAGATAGTTACGTATAGTTGCATTGATTATGTTACTCAAAGTTGGTACGTAAGGTTTAAGACAAAAAGGTCGCAACTAAATCTCATAATAGCCATAGTCAAAACCATAACACGCTATTATCTAACCAATCCGTTGGCAATAGACATGTTTTATTTACATGCACGTAAGTACACTTTTCATTTTGTGTAAATGTTCACGTGGACCTTGTTAATACATTTAATTCTTTGTTTATATATTTATTGTGTAGTCCAAATTATAGAAATGAGGTTTTCTAATCATTGATATGTGATGTCGATCGGAAGTTTGCTCGGAAGTGGTTAGGCAGTAAAGATAAATCCACATAAACTATTATTGTCAAAGGTACGTACGTAAGAAGATACCAAACCGGACCAAAGCTTCTCGAACCAAATCAAAAATAACAAAACTGAATCGAAGTAGTTTAGTATAAGCCAACCAGTGCCGACCCGGTATAATTTGGTACTCAAAACAATTTAAAAAATTGATGGCCTGATTATTTTCCGGCTATAATCAAATAATGAAAAAAAAATCTCAAATATATTAGAGTTTTTTCAGAAAAATTTTGGTAAATAAAGAATCATAAACCTTAGTTTGTCCAAATTTGAACTCTACTAAAATATTTAAATAAAAAAATATCTTTAAGTTATTAGTAACATTAACTTCGAAGGATTGTTTTGAGATTTTATTTCATAAAAAAAAAAAAATCAAATATAGTTATTCGATAGCAATAACAATTTAGAGAGAAGATAGATAAAAGGTTCGAAAATCTCGACACTATCTTATATTGAGAAAAGGTTATCTGAGAAGATTTAACACTTGCATATTTGTAGAATTGTAAGTAATTAATTTCATACTTGCAAAATGAACTTATGGATGGATTAATTTAAGAAAGAAAAAAATCAATGAACATAATCTAGCAGAGAGTACAAGTAAAGAAAAAAGTGGTGTTGGACATTGAACGTAAAGACAGAAAGATTTATGAAGTTTTTGATGGTATTTTAGTGATCGACAATGTAAAAAATTTGACAATTAGGTTGTTTGAAAAATAATTTAATATAAATTAATAGTTAAAAACATTAAAAGAAATCAGTTTAGATTATGAAAGAATTTTGTTTTTAAAATCTAAATGAAAAATATATATGCCGAGGACAGGTGGCCCAGTGGTATTGTCACTTTACAAATCCTCAAGGCATCAGGGATCGAACCCCCTACTTACAGAGTTGGAGTGGGATTTAAAAGTCAGTAGGCTAGTTGAAAAACAAACAAAATGAAAAATATATAAATAAAATAAAATAAATTAGTTAAACTTAAAACTACAATAATAAAAGAAAGAAGAATCTGTAAATTGAAAAAGAAAAAAAGAGAATATTAAAAGAGGAAAAGAGGCGACCTGAACTTGGGCCAGAAATCTAGCAACGAGTTCATATATTTGTATATATTTTATAAATCCATGTGTCTAGTTTTCATTATTCGTGATAAATTAATGAATATAAAATTATAAAATATATGCCCTAAAATATGTAAAATATTAGGTATAAATTATATATTTTCACTAAATAGTAACTAAATCTATTGAAACAGTAAATGGCTCTTAGCCTAGTGACGGGCGGTAAATCCACTTAAGACAGCTCATTTGCACAACCAAGGATCGAGTTCTCCTACCTACATTATGTAGGAATTTGGCTACTGAACCAGCCAGTTATGGCCCAATTAATCTACCGTTGATTAAAAAAAAAAATCTATTGAAACAAATAGATAAAAAATTGATTTTGAAAATTTAGTTACTATTTAGTGAAAATATATATTTTATACCTAATATTTTATTTCTATTTATTTTTTGTATATGATAATATTAAATTTTTGTGTATATTTTTTACTGGGACTTTTTTTTAAAAAGAATCGTTTATAATATTATTTAAGGTTGGCACAGCTTTGATAAATGATAGAAGTACTATTCATTTATTACATTAATACGCACAACGTACTATTCGTTTGTGCCACATTTAGTTAACACCGAGCTCTGTTACTAAAGTAGTTCAGTACTCCATCACTCTCAACAGAGCCAGCTTAACAATTTGATGGGATCCGAGCAATATTATAATCTAAAAGTTTTATATTTAATACTTCTAAACTAAAATAATTTATGGGCCCTTTTTCCATGGTTTATTTTTTTTTTAAAAATCTAACCCTTTTTTTAACTTTTTATATAATTAATACTAAACATACAAGATTCTCTGCTACCTCCAGCTAAGATTAATGTCTAGCGTTGTGTTATTGTACGTATGTATTCGGATCCCTATGTATTCAGAATTAATTATTCTTTACTCGATATATCAGTTTTTTTTATTCTGATATAGTATTATTAAACTAAATAAAAATAATTGGCCGAGGATAGGTGGCGCAGTGATGTAGTTACTTTACAAATTTTCATAGAGTTAGGGATCGAACCCCTAAATGTAGTTATAGCAGTGAGATTTAAAATTTAATAGGCTAGTTGAAAAATAAATAAATAATTGAGTTATAAGAACGTTTTTCAGTTCCTTCGGCCATGATTTTTATGTTTGTTTTTTTTTTTTTTTTGTTAAAGAAGAGTCTTACTTCGACCAGCAAAAATAAAGAAGAGTCTAACAAATATAAAAATAAAAATAAATTGAAAACCCAAAATAAAGAAACATATTCAGAGAAGCTTGCACGCTATCAAAGCTAAGAAGCACAATTTTGGTTAAAAACTAAATCGAAGTATTATAATTATAATTTGGTTTAAAAATAAATACTATTTTGACAACTGCAATTATGTAAATATGTAATTTTATAGCTAAATTATCGAATTAAACATGTTTTGAAAAGAAAACGAAAAAGAATATGGTGTAATCGATATATTGAATATATTATCATTTGTGGATGTGAATTATGTATATATATATATAGATAATAGGTTCAACTTAATTTAGCCAACTTTTATTAGTTTTAATAGATTAATAAAGGTATAGGACCTATTGAACTTTTAATGTGAAACCTTAATTTCAAATCATCCCAACTAGTTGATGTAGATCATCTAAGCTATTAACTACACTGACATTTCATCTAATCTCATGCTATGAATTTAGACTACCACTCTTGCAAAGTTGCTTCTGGTTCCTTGTTATAGTATGTCATGTGTTAACTATCAAACTATCTGCGTCATTCACGGTATTGAGTCGTCATTTATATGTACTACTCAAATTAGACCCTCTATATTTTCGACCAGTTTTAGGCATTCGGTTATTTGATTGGTTTCCAAATGTTTACTTGTAATCAAAATTACTATTTGGTATAACCAAAAGTAATTAAGTAATCAAATAATTGAAACATAGTATAGCTAATTAATTAGCACAAATTAGTTTTAGTTTTTATTTAGTTATTTTTGGTTTTCGGTTAAAAACCAAATCGAACAAAAAATTGTAAATACCAAAATTCTAGAACCATATGTTATTTGTTATGAACAAACACTTAACTGAATATTTGTTTTTAGTTTAGTTTGATTTTCCGATTCCGGCGACTCTGACAAAGACTATTTCCAACTATATTTTTTATCGGAAATTTCTTAGAGTAACTAATATTCTCTTGTAGAACGAGACTGATGCATGGCATGTATTGTTTTCATATAGATAGTTACGTATAGTTGCATTGATTATGTTACTCAAAGTTGGTATGTAAGGTTTAAGACAAAAAGGTCGCAACTAAATCTCATAATAGCCATAGTCAAAACCACAACACGCTATTATCTAACCAATCCGTTGGCAATAGACATGTTTTATTTACATGCACGTAAGTACACTTTTCATTTTGTGTAAATGTTCACGTGGACCTTGTTAATACATTTAATTCTTTGTTTATATATTTATTGTGTAGTCCAAATTATAGAAATGAGGTTTTCTAATCATTGATATGTGATGTCGATCGGAAGTTTGCTCGGAAGTGGTTAGGCAGTAAAGATAAATCCACATAAACTATTATTGTCAAAGGTACGTACGTAAGAAGATACCAAACCGGACCAAAGCTT
>JAKUCM010006614.1:0-41652 GCA_023374145.1 Lepidium sativum | reverse complement strand
ATCACAAAAGTTTCTCTTCCAAGTAATAACCAAATATTGTTACCTTTTTACCCAGGGATATGATAACAATACAGCACTAAAAACTAAAACTCATGAAAGTTTAAAACACATTATTGGCCAAACTTGCAAATTTCAGATCAAAGTGTCAATGTACAACTTTCAAGCTTCACGTCAAATTTTCACTGTCTCCCGTATTATTTCGAACAACGTTGGCTTGAACGACGAGACGTCCGGAATAAACAACCCCATATATGTTAACTGTGCAATTCTTTCCAAGGTTCGAAATACATATCCAAACGAAATATCCGATGAAGACGTGAAGAACGAGAAGCGCCCCCGTCTAGACAACTAAACCAGCTTATTCACCTCACATTACAAGTTGTTTCTTTGATTTAATTTAAAATCATTCTCAATGTTACAAGTTTGTTCAATTTCCTTTCCCTCCATACTATTCACAAATTCCATCTTATTTCCCCTTTTTTGGTTTAACGTTGCACTAATACGAGATCACATTTCTATAAAATTACTTTCACTCAATATTCATTACTATCTAAATGTTGTGTTTTGTTGAATACGCAGTACGTTAATAAAGTCATCCAAAGTTTATTGGATCTATCATGACACAAACCTGCAAATGGCTTCATTAATCCAAGGTGTAGGTAATGTGTTGATAAAGAGATTGCATGAAACAAAAGAATTTATTGTAAGTTAAGATGAACTATATTTATCATTTTTTTACATATTTGAAAACCTTAAATTGAATATGAACCAAGTCAAAGAAAAAACTTAAATAAGTTTCTTTAAAATAAAATTTCTTTAGAATAAACAATTTTCATAATATATTATATAATCAATTAGCTTATATAGCATAATTTAGTTATTATATATTTGGAAAAAATACCAATATTTAACTCTTTATTATATATCTAGATTTTTTCATTCATAAATCAAAACCCTCTAATTACCTGAAATCGAACCTTTTTCTTCGTCGAATTCTTCATCTCTTCTTATTAACTCAATCCATTTCGATTTTGTTAAAACAAATATTTGAAAATAAAGGTTTTGTTTTATATGTTAAATATATTTATGGACCAAATACTATATAACATGTAACTTAATCTTCGTTATTCGAATTCGAAAGACATTTGAATGTTTATATTACACGTAGGTTGATTTACAGTGATGAAGTTGTTTAATCTTCTATTGAAACTATACATATTCACCACTTTTGAATGTCCATAGTTACTTTTTATTTTTATTTTTTATACTATCCAAAAGTAATTGGTTGAATATCTTATATAGATGTCATTTTTCCGTTTAGTTAATCCAACTAATAGTTTTGATATCTAGAATTTGTTCCCTTTCTCTTAATTTAGAAAAACTATAAAAGGATAACATCTTATGCAATTTGGATATTTCAATGTCATAATTTTATAAATAAATACTACTTCATGAAAGATATATTCTTAAATTATTCTTCACATAATATTATAAGTATGGTCTTCAAATAATTTCACACATGTACTTTAGATCTTTAAATAATAAATAAAACCAGACCAGAATCCTGATTGAAATCTGCTTCATAACTACAACTCATAAACTAAAAAATTGCACTATTTGCCTTCAAACATTCAAAGGACGAGATGTCATTAATAATCTAGCATGCAACCACATCTACCACCATGATTGCATAATAAGTTGGCTTAACGCAAATAAAAATTGTCCAATATGTAGAGCAACATATCTTTAATTTTATCATTCCAAATAATAATAAAATTATCTTTTTCTGATTCACATACCTTTCATTCCAGAAATACAACATTAATCACAAAATTTGACAAGTTACCCAACAAATAAACTACACATAAATGTTTCTAAACCAAAAATCGGGCGTAGCCCGGTCAATCCCCTAGTAACTAAAAAAATAATGATTAAAGCAAGAAGAAAAGTGAAAAAGTCACCACGATCGTCCCTCTCCTTTCAAGCTTTATGCAATGTGGTTTTTGATCCTTAATTTATCTGAATTCTCAATTAGAAGAAGATTGAATCATATCAATCATTGATAATGTAGCCCGCGCATTTGAAGCGTGGAATTTCGAGACAATTCTCGACAGGATCTTTCGAACACTAAGTCGACAATTCACACGCCATTCCTCTCTCGATCCACGCCGTAACAACATGAGATTCAGCTTCGGTCGTCAATCTTCTCTTGATCCAATCAGACGTAGTCCTGAATCGTTTGGTCGTGAGCCACCGCATGGCTGTTCCGGAGAATCTCGATTCTACAATGCAGCCTTTCTTTATGGCGAGTAAAGGAGATGTTAATGGGGTTGAGGAGCTACTCGACGAAGGAACTGATGTGAATAGCATTGATCTTAATGGTCGTACGACTCTTCACGTTGCCTCATGTGAAGGTCATTTCGACGTCGTTAAGGCTCTTCTTAGCCGGAGATCTAACATTGATGCTCATGATCGTTGGGGTAGTACGGTTTGTTCTCTTCTTCCTCCTTATCCCGTTTTTACCGTTTATGATCGGTTTGGTTTGATACTTGTTCGGTTCCGGTTCGGATTTTGTTTTATAGCAAAATTGAGGGTGAATTTGGTTGGTTTTCTTCTTTTCCAGCTAGATTTGATCTGGTTAAGGTTCGAATATGGAAAATTTGACCAAAATTAATTTGGTTTTTGGATTGGTTTTGGCTAAACCGAATTTTGACATCTTTGACATTCTTCAGGCAGCTGTTGATGCCAAGTACTATGGAAATATTGATGTTTATAATCTCTTGAAAGCTCGAGGAGCTAAAGCTCTGGTATGGTACTAAACAATCAGATGATTTGTTCTCTCTTTCTCGTGGGTGCTTTGCTTTATCTTCAACATTTGTTTTTGTTAATTTAGAAAACCAAAAAGACTCCAATGAGTGTAGGGAATCCAAAGGAGGTTCCTGAGTATGAACTAAATCCTCTTAAGCTTCAAATTCGTAAAGTTGATGGGATCTCAAAGGTTGTTGATTCTCCTTGTGTAGAAGATCTCACGTAAAGTCTTGTCTCCTAAAATCTCTCATTTGATGTGTGTTCTTATTACTTGATTTGCAGGGAACCTATCAAGTTGCTAAATGGAATGGTATGCGAGTCTCAATTAAAATATCTGACACATATACGGATCTGGAACGAGTGTATGCATTCTTCTCTGATTTTCCTCTGTCTAATTTGGTTCTTACATGAAATCATCTAACTGTAACAGGAAGAGAGTTAGATAAGATAATCTCACCGGAGATCCCTTTTTAGGACGTTGGGATTGATATATCACAGACAAAAAAGATGATCAATAAGCAAGACGAAACACCTTTAATATTCTGTAACAATGGCGGCAAGACAGAGTACAGTAGTGGAGAGAGAAAGAGATAGATGAGAATATAATACTTTCTTAATTAGATTTCCTCTTTTGGCAGAGAATGCCTTACATAGTATTGAGCTGAGCTCATTGTACCAAACCATACAATGCAATTAAACCGAAATGAGAAAGTGTTTTAATTGAACCATATAATGCATTACTGAACCGTAATTAAAGATAGATGAGAAGAGTTCCTGTAACAATACTCCTCCGTCGACAGTAACCTTGTCCTCAAGGGTGGAATTCAGAATATTTGGCGACAAAGTCCCTGTAAAACTCTCAAGTAGCTCGATCTGGGGGTTCCCCTTTCCACTGAACCAGTACCTTTGTTATTGCTTGATTGTGTCGTTTAGTCATCTTAGTTTCAAGTATGGCTTCTGGTAATTTGGCAGTACCAAAGTCGAGAAGAAACGGTGGCAAAACAACAATAGAATCTGGTGGTATAGTGCATAATTTGAGTTGACTGACATGAAAAACATTGTGGATGGTGCAGCTGGGTGGTAATTCCAGTTTATAGGCTACATCACCTACTTTGTCAAGCACCTTGAAAGGACCATACAATCGCGGAGATAATTTATGAGGTACCTTCCTTGTTTTCAACGAATTCTGCCTATAAGGCTGCAACTTAAGGAAAACAAAATCCCCAATTTTGAACTCCCTATGAGACCTCTATCGATTTGCGTACTGATTCATCCTGTTATGTGCCTGAGAGATGGAATTTATGCATATTTATCAGCTCCTCACGTTTTTGTAAACTTCAATTCACCACATTGGATGAGCTTTCACCTGGCAGGTAGGGCATATGAGTTGGAGGTGGTTGTCCATATATCACTTCGAAAGGAGTGCAGTTGATATAGGAATGATAGGTGGTATTGTACCATTATTCTGCTAGGGGCAACCACTTACTCCATGATGAAGGAGTTTCAGATGTCATGCACCTTAAGTATGTCTCCAATGTTTTGTTAGTGGCTTCTGTTTGACCATCGGTCTGTGGGTGGTATGTAGTAGAGAACTTTAAATCCACTCCTTGAACCCGGAACAATTATGTCCATATCTCACTACAAAATGTCGGATCACGATCACTTATCACATTTTGTGGCATTCCATGCAGTTTAAAAATGTGATCAAGGAATGCTTGAGCCACCTCTAGGGCTGTGTAAGGGTGAGGCATAGCAATGAAGTGAGCTTGCTTGTTGAACATGTCCACTAACACAAGAATATAATGTTTTCCACAAGATGGGGGCAGTCCTTCGATAAAGTCAAGACTGATAGAGTGCCAAATAAAATCTGGTACTGGAAGTGGTTGCAGCAGCCCTAGTTTAGCAGCCAGATCAAATTTATTCCGTTGGCAGACTAGACAATTCCTCACACATAATTTTGAACTTTCAAACTCATCTTTAGCCACTAGAACAGAGTCTTGACTCTGTGCAATGTGGTGTCTCTGCCTGAGTGTCCCCCAAGAGCAGAATCATGCAACCAGCTCAATATATGCATCTTCAATTCCTTATCAGTGCCAATTATCAATTTTGCTCTCCTCCTTAAGTCTATATTGACGTACGTGTAAGCATGATGTAGTGTTTTATCCTTTTCGAGATATGTGATAATCTTTTTAAGGTTTGGGTCTGACTGCCACAGTAATTGGATCGAGTCATACATTCCTTGGTGAATTTGAGATAACGTTATATGTAAGAGTTGTGAACCTGTTACGCGTGAGAGTGCGTCGACATCAACGTTTTCTCTCCCTTGTTTATACTCGATCACAAATGTAAAACCCATCAGTTTCGACACCCACATATGCTGGAAGAGAGTTGTTACTTTCTGATCCAAGAAGTACCCTAACTCTTTTGATTTGTCCTTATAATGAACTCTGTATATGCGAGATAAGCACTCCATACTTGGATTGCATGGACAACTGCCATCAGTTCTTTCTCATATACGGACAATGATTGGTGTCGAGGGCCCAAAGCTCGTCTTATAAAACAAATGGGGTGACCTTCCTGCATTAGGACAACACCAATTCCCACGTTAGATGCATCAGTTTCAACGAGAAATACCTTTGCAAAATCTGGGAGGAGGAGAATTGGAGTTGTAGACAATGCTGTTTTCAAGTTGATGGAAGCCTTGTCTGCATCAGAGTTCCACTTAAACCCCTCTTTATTTGGAAGCGTGCTCATGGGTTTTGCAATAATACTATAGCCTTTGATGAAGCGACGATAGTAGTTTGCTATCCCTAAGAAGCTTCGTAATTGTTTCTGGTTTTGAGAACTTGGCCATTGTTCAACACACTTGATTTTGATGGGATATGTGCTAACACCTTCTGCGGATATGAAATGACCCCAAGTACTCAATTCGTACAACTCCAAATGTACATTTCTTAGGCTTCCAATACAGCTGCTGAGATCGAAGTATGATCAGAAATTGTTGAAGATGTAGCAGGTGTTCTTCCCAGCTTCGACTCTAGATCAGTATATCGTCGAAGAAAACCAGCAGGAACTTCCTCGTAATTGAAGCAAAAACGTGATTCATGAGGGACTGAAACATACATGGAGCATTTGTAAGCCCAAAGGGCATAACCATGTACTCGTAGTGCCCTGCATGAGTCTTAACTGCTGTCTTATAAACATCACTAGGAAACATCCGAAATTGGTGGAAACCAGGTCTGAGATCGAGTTTTGAGAAGTATTTGGCTCCCCCCCAATTCATCCAGTAAGTCTTCAACAACACTATTGGATACTTATCCTTGATAGTTTGTTTATTAAGGCCACAATAATCGACACATAGCCTCCAAGAACCATCCTTTTTTCTTGACCAAGACGATTGGTGAAGCACATGGACTTGTATTGTGTCTTATGATTCCTTGAAACAACATATAGCGAATCATTTGATCAACTACATCCTTTTGTAGTGAAGAATACCTGTAAGGTCTCAGGTTTAATGGATTAGCCCCTGATTCCAACGGGATTTTGTGATCGAAACCCTCCGTAAAAGGTGACAGGGATGTTGGTTCCTCATACACATCTTCAAAGGAGTCTAACATGTTGCATAAATCCGGGTCAGTAAGCTTATCTGATGAGTCGACTGAGATGTGTGATAACAATGAATCATGTTGTCAAAGGGGACTTGTCATTGTCTGAATCACATAGCTCACGCAGTTGCATCAATGCTATATGAGGTTCATGCATCATTAGCTTACTAAAACTTTCCCATTTTACTGTTTTGCAGCTAAACCTTGTAATTCCCTGAAGTACATAACTCTTATTATTCAAATTAAAACCCATCTTGAGTTTGGTAAAGTTCCACATAACATCACCCAAGGTCTGTAGCCACTGTATTCCAAGCACCAAATCACATAAATCTAGTGTGAGTGTTCGAACTTCTGTGGTAAAATCATATCTCTGCATTCTCCAATTAAAGTTGGAACACTTAAAGGAAGTCCTCATCATATCACCACTTGCAGCAATTACAGCCATTATTTGTATACTCTCCAACTGACAACCACATTCCTTAGCATAAGAAATGTCGAGAAAATTATGGGTGCTTCTGGGGTCTATGAACACATTTAGCTTCTTTTTCCCATAGTGACTCGTTAACCTCATGCAATAGTAACTCGGGGAACCGCTGAGTGCTCTTAGAGATATAACTGGGGTCTCCTATTCATCTGTCACTACTTCGGGTTCAACTAAAGCTGGATCATTATTTGATTCATGTAATTCCTCATCTTCTTCGAGATCCATAATATAGAATTCTGATTGTATGTGCTTCAAATGATGGCCAGGAGTAAATAGCTCATCACAATACATACAAAGACCTTGACGTTTCCTCTTTTGCATTTCTTCACCGGTACGTTTTCTGGTTTGTTTTTTTTAGTTCTGGTGGGGAATAAATTCGGGTTTTATAGGATAGCTTTTTGTGGTCTCTTGGCTTTTTGGTGTGGGTAATAAAGGAGTGGAATGGGATCTGTATAGTGTATTGTTATTTGGTTTTTGAGCAGGACTGAAGGGAGCTCTTTGTGTTTGTAGGTTATAGGCTTTTAGTGGTGTCTGGGCAAGGGAAGATTCATGTAGTTAAGCTATTCGAGCAACCTCTTCTTTAGTGGTAATATTGAACTGACGGGTATATAAGGCTAGGTGAGGATGTATGTTGGTTAAGAAGATACTCAAACTTTGTGCAGGAGGGAGATTTATCCGAGTAGATACACACTCAAACTTCTCTAGGAAGTCTTCGACATATTCATTTCCTTGTTTCATGCTCACTAATTCTGAGAGAGGATCATCGAATAATTTGCTGAACCGAGCAGTTAGAGCTACGATATACTCAGGCCAATCGGGAAGCATACCGAATCTATTAGCAACATAGTTGTGATGCCATTGCATAGCTCTACCTTCCATATGTATCAAAGCTAATCTCACTTTCAGTTCTGGTCATGTGCCATCGAGTGAGAAAAATTGTTCACATCGATACAACCATTCCTTCAACATATTGCCATCAAACATTGGGAACCCAACTTTAGTGAATCTGGCTAATAGTCTGTGAGGGAGAGTTGATGATTTATCAACTGGGTCTGAGCTATTTCCACCTTGAAATGGTGTTTGAAAACCCGGATCTGGTGGGTCTGGAGGTAGATTACTCCTTGCAGCAGATGTAAGAGCCGCAGAAGAAGGACCACCGTGATTTGTGTCTGGATTTTGTGGCGGTAAACCCGTTGAAATGAGCTTTTCCATTGCACTGGTGAGGTGAGCGATTTGAGAGCTCATTTTGTTAACAGTTGCAGTTACCTGTTTTTGAGTTTCGTTCTGTTGAACTTGCTGAGACCTAAGTTCTTCAAGATGCTCGTTCATCTCTTGAAGAGAAAATGGTCTCGTGTGTGCAATTTCTGCCATGGAAGACCAAGATCTAGCTCTGATACCAATGTAAGAGGAAGAGAGTTAGATAAGATAATCTCACCGGAGATCCCTTTTTAAGACGTCGGGATTAATATATCACAGACAAAAAAGATGATCAATAAGCAAGAGGGATCACTTTTAATATTCTGTAACAATGGCCGCGAGACTGAGTATAATAGTGGAGAGAGATAGATGAGAATATAATACTTTCTTAATTAGGTTTCCTCTTTTGGCAGAGAATGCCTTACATAGTACTGAGTTGAGCTCATTGTACCAAACCATACATTGCAATTAAACCGAAATGAAAAAGTGTTTTAATTGAATCAGATAATGCATTATTGAAACGTAATTAAAGATAGATGAGAAGAGTTCATGTAACACTAACACTTTTTCTTTTCTCTCTTACTGATACTTTATATGAGCAGTAATGCCTTCACACATGAATTGACTTTGCTAGCTAAAGCTCGGCGTCCAAATATTGTTCAACTTGTTGGAGCCGTCACTCAAAATCTACCAATGATGATTGTAGTTGAGTATAATCCAAAAGTAAGTAAGCCTTGCTTTTATATACTTCATTTCCTGCTCATTCGAATCAGGAATGTTTCAGTCTTGTTTCATTAATCATCTCAATTTTTCAGGGTGATCTAAGTGTTTATCTTCAAAAGAAAGGTCGTCTTTCACCTTACAAAGCTCTGAGATTTGCTCTTGATATTGCCAGAGGCATGAACTATCTTCATGAATGTAAACCAGATCCGATAATTCACTGCAACTTAAAGCCAAAGTAAGACAAGCCAAGAGCAAATTAGTTAAGGGCGAAATAATAAACAGTTTGGATAATATTTTGAAAGTTTTTCGTAAGGTGCCAGAAATATTTTGCTGGACAGAGGAGGGCAACTGAAGATCTCTGGATTTGGTTTAATAAAGTTGTCAAAGATTGGAGAAGATAATGCCAAAGTAGCCAACTACGAAGCTCAAGTTGGTAAATCAAGTAAGAAAAAAACTGCATTTTTTCAGTTTGAAACAGATTCATATATACAAGTGCTGTTCTTGACTTGAAAGGTTCTCCTTTTAAAATTCAGATTACTATATAGCACCGGAACTTTACGAAGACGAAATCTTTGATAAATGGGTCGATGTATGATGTGATCGTGAGCAGCATAGAAGCTAAGGAACCAGAGATGGTAGGACCAATCACGCGTTCGATAGCTAAGGAGTTGGCTAAGGAAGCTCACTCGCTTATGACTGAAGGATCGTTCTCGCCACCAGCTATGCAAGTCTTCAACATCTCCAACTTAAAGGCTTCTCTTGGTAATGATAACTAGGTAACTTAGGTGAGGAAGTCTGTACTCTTTTTCCCATAGAGAGTTTTGTCCCAATTGGGTTTTCTTTCATGGTTTTTAATGAGGCAGATGGAATCACTACGGCGAGTTACTTAGAAGTCTTACCATTAGGAGAATAATGTACAAACCAATCTGGTTTTGTACTTAGTAGATTTTGAGGTGCACCAATTAGTGGGACGCTTCGTTGTTTTTATTTTAAACGCTTCGTTGTTTTATTTAAGTTTCAAACTACATGTTGTTTTTTTGGTTTAAAAACTACATGCTGTTCTGTTTTAGGGTTGTATTTAAACCCCAGAACTTGCTGTAAATTTCTGGAGAGTATTATTTTGACAAAAAGACTTCTTTAAAGTTTTCATGCTCTCAAGCCACGGTTCTGGAAATCCTAGAGCCTGAATCTCCCATCACGTTGTGAGCCAAGAGATTCTTCACCAAATTCATCTAATCACCAAAATCTATCCATTAAATCCTTTCAGCCGTCACCACACCAATTCAAATAACATTTTTCATCCTATCATATAACCTTTCATCATCTCCATCAATCCTTCAGTTTTTTGTCTCACAGAGTCCTTTGCCACGTATCTCAGGAAATACTCGATCAAATCCGCTCAAAACTCATAACCGAGTTTCTCACACTCCAATTTATCCGCTGCTCAAGTTTCATTCGATTCCGAGTACTCTAGCCCCGATTTTCAGAGTTCTATCCTAGGGAGAATCATATCAAGTGGTATCAGAGCCAACTCTGTGCCAAGGCTGAGAAATTCTCTAACCCTAATCTCTCTTTCTCTTGATTTTTTTTCGTTTCTGTTCTTTGTTTTAGGGTTAGTTTTGTTCTGTTCTTGTTGCTTAGGTTTAGAGAAACGTTTTTTTTGTTGTCCCTAGTTCTTAGGCATTCGTGTTTTCCTCTTAGAATTAGGATTAGGTTTTCTTTTCCTAATTGAACTAGGATTAGGTTTAATTTTCCTGATTGAATTAGGATTAGGGTTTTGTTTTCCTTATTGAATTAGGATTAGGGTTTCGTTTTCCTGTTTGCTTTAGGATTAGGTTCTTAGTAATTCCTGTTTAGGTTAGGAATACTTAGAAATCATATTCCTAGTAGGATTAGGAAAAGAATTTTCGATTTTTAGGCTTTTATTTCTTTTCTTTTCGTCTTAGAACTAGTTACTGTGAGCTGTTTTGACTTCTTTTCAGGTACAATGGAGCTTTCAGCTGAAGCTATGGAAGCTCTAAACAAAGCCATGGCTCAGCAAATCAAAGAGGCCAATCAAGCAATAGCTTCTCAGCTCATTCAACAATTAGAGCAGCTTGATAGCAAATTTGAGAATATATTCAAAGAGCTAAAGAATGAGCATAGTGCTACAGACCCAGAATCGTCAGAGCCTCCTAGTCCTAATGAAGCAATCAGGATTGCTAAAGGAAAGGCACACGTGGGTTCTTCTTCTAGGCAGCAGAGAGTTAGACGCCTTAAATCACCAATTAGGGACAGAGAAACAGTTGGTCATCAAAGGAGAAGCTCACAGCCACAAAGACGGTCTGATTATGTTGCTGGACATAGGATTTATGTTGAAACAGATCGTGAGCATTCAGAAGAAGGTGAGAGATCAGAATATAGTGGTGAAACGTTAAGGAGACCCAGAAACAGAGGAAATGCACGAGATTATGATCCCTTGAGACAGCAGCTGAATCATATCAAGATTCAATTTCCTCCTTTCCACGGTAGTAATGATCCAGAAGCTTACCTTGATTGGGAGAGGAAGATGGAATCGAATTTTTTGGTTCAAGGGACATATGAGCTTAATAAGGTGAAGAGAGCTATATCTGAATTTAATGGATATGCACTCTTGTGGTGGGAACAGTTGGGACTCGTCAGAGATAGACAAAGAGAGCCTCCAATCACCACTTGGACAGAACTAGTTGGGCACATGAGGAGAAAATTTGTGCCTGCGCATTATCAGAGAGAGATGCTTAGCAAGTTGAGACGCCTTGTACAAGGCACCAGATCAGTTCGTGATTACTATCAGGAGTTGGAGACACTTATGATCAGAGCTGATTTGAGGAAGAGTGAGGATATGGTGATGTCACGTTTTCTTGGGGGATTGAACAGAGAGTTGCAAGATAAGGTAGAGTTGCAGAATTATGAAGATGTGCAAGAGATGGTGCACAAAGCTGAGTTGATAGAAGCACAACTTAAGAGGAGAATTGGCAGGTCTACTTTCACTTCTAGTATCCCTAAGCCAAGAGAATTCACCAAATCAGATCCAATCAAAGATAATAGACCCGCAACCTCTGTAGTGAAAGAAGAGGTCAAAACAGAGCTTAAAACCAGAAGTGGCACTTCTAATAGCAATGTCAGATGCTTCAAGTGTCAAGGAATGGGACATTACTCCAGAGATTGTCCTAACAAGAAAATGTTTCTGCTGAAAGAAGGAGGAGAGATTGTACCTCAAGATAGTTCAGAAAGCGAAACAGAAATTAATGCAGAGGAAGAAGTAGAACCAGCAGCAGTTGGAGAGATGTTAGTAGCACGCAGAACTTTGAGTGTTCAGATTCATCCAGACGATAGGGAACAGCGTGAGAATCTTTTCCACACAAGATGTGTAGTTCAGGATAAGGTTTGCACCTTGATTGTTGATGGAGGCAGCTGCACAAATGCCGCCAGTGAGGAGATGGTGAAGAAGCTTAATCTTAAGACTACTTCACATCCTAAACCGTATCAGCTGCAGTGGTTAGACAACAAGGGAGCTATAACCGTTTCTCAGCAAGTACTCATCAAGTTGGCAATTGGGAAGTATGAAGATGAGTTGCTGTGTGATGTTGTGCCAATGAGGTCTAGTCACGTTCTGTTGGGCAGACCATGGCAGTATGATAGGCGTGTGATGCATGATGGGTACACAAACAAGCAGGTGTTTGAGTACAAGGGACGAAAAATCTCTCTTCTTCCACTTACACCAGCTAAAATATATAAGGATCAGATGCATATGAACAGAAAGGAGAAGGAGAAAGTGTCAAACGCATTGTACATCAATCACAGTGAGTTTAACAAGCTGTTTGATCCAGAAATGACTACTTTTATGTTTGTGTACAAGGAGACATTGGCGTGTACTAAACCATCAGAGAAGCTTCCACATGAGATGATTCAGATTATTGAGGAGTATAAGGACGTTTTTCCTGAGGAGATACCACCGGGACTGCCTCCAATTCGTGGTATTGAGCATCAGATTGATTTAGTGCTTGGTTCTGTGTTGCCAAACAAACCAGCTTACAGAACTAATCCAGTTGAGACTAAAGAGCTTCAGAAGCTAGGAGGAGTTGCAATCAACTACCCAACTTATGACAAGGAGCTGTATGCATTAGTTAGAGCACTTCAAACGTGG
This sequence comes from Lepidium sativum, assembly GCA_023374145.1. NCBI lineage: Eukaryota > Viridiplantae > Streptophyta > Magnoliopsida > Brassicales > Brassicaceae > Lepidium > Lepidium sativum. Next base: position 28,670 of record JAKUCM010006614.1, on the reverse strand, counting down.
CAGCATTACTTGTGGCCAAAATAATTTGTCATTCATACAGATCATGAGTTGTTGAAGCACTTAAAGGGACAGCAAAAGCTCAACAAGAGACACGCCAGATGGATGGAGTTTATTGAGACCTTCCCCTACGTTGTTAAGTACAAGAAAGGTAAGGATAATGTAGTCGCAGATGCATTATCCAGAAGGTACACTCTAATCTCTACTTTAACTTCAAAGTTAGATGGTTTTGGGCACATTGTAGAGTTTTATGAGACTGACATTGATTTTGCTGAGAGCTATGGTAAATGCCATAAGTTTTCTTGTGATAAATACTTTAGACAGGATGACTATTTATTCTACAACAATCGATTGTGCATACCAAGAGGATCCATCAGAGAATTGTTGGTTAGAGAAGCTCATGATGGCGGATTGGCTGGTCATTTTGGAGTTTCCAAGACCTTACTTGGATTGCAAGATCACTTCTATTGGCCTAACATGAAGTCAGACGTTGAGAAGGTTTTTTCTAGATGTGCTGTATGCAAAATGGCAAAGAGTAAGGTGCAGCCTCACGGTTTGTACATACCTCTCCCTATCCCTTCTCAGCCTTGGACTCATATTTCCATGGATTTCGTGCATGGCTTACCTCGAACCAGAAATGGTAGAGATTCTATTTTTGTAGTTGTTGACAGGTTCAGCAAGATGGCACACTTTATAGCTAGTCACAAGACCGATGATGCTGTTAGTGTAGCTAACTTGTTTTTCAGGGAGATAGTTCGCTTGCATGGAATGCCTCAAGTGATAGTTTCAGATCGAGATACCAAATTCTTAGGACATTTTTGGAGGACTTTATGGGCTAAACTAGGAACTAAGCTCACCTTTTCAACGAGTTGTCACCCTCAAACTGATGGCCAAACCGAGGTGGTGAACAGGACGTTGTCTACACTTCTCAGAGTGTTGGTTAAGAGCAACATCAAGTCATGGGAAGAATGCTTACCACACGTTGAGTTTGCCTACAATCACGCTAAGCATTCTGCCACTCTCTTTTCTCCCTTTGAAATCGTTTATGGGTTTAATCCTCAGTCACCTCTAGACTTGATCCCTTTGCCTTTAAGTGTGAAATGTAGTTTAGATGGAAACGAAAAGGCTGATCAGGTGAGGAAAATACACGCTAAAGCTAAGGAGAATATAGAGAAGAAGACAGAGCAATATGAGAAGTATGCAAACAAGGGCCGGAAGGAGCTGATCTTGGAAGAAGGAGATTTGGTGTGGATTCACCTAAGGAAAGATCGATTTCCAGAAGAGAGGAAGAGCAAGCTTCAGCCACGAGTTGATGGACCATTCGAAGTCGTGAGGAGGATCAACAACAACGCCTATCAGATTGATCTCCAAGGTAAGTATAACATATCTCCAACGTTCAATGTTTCTGACTTGCTTCCATATGTTGCAGATTCGGATTTGAGGACAAATCCTTTTGAAGAGGGAGAGGATGATGTGATCGTGAGCAGCATAGAAGCTAAGGAACCAGAGATGGTAGGACCAATCACGCGTTCGAGAGCTAAGGAGTTGGCTAAGGAAGCTCACTCGCTTATGACTGAAGGATCGTTCTCGCCACCAGCTATGCAAGTCTTCAACATCTCCAACTTGAAGGCTTCTCCTGGTAATGATAACTAGGTAACTTAGGTGAGGAAGTCTGTACTCTTTTTCCCATAGAGAGTTTTGTCCCAATTGGGTTTTCTTTCATGGTTTTTAATGAGGCAGATGGAATCACTACGGCGAGTTACTTAGAAGTCTTACCATTAGGAGAATAATGTACAAACCAATCTGGTTTTGTACTTAGTAGATTTTGAGGTGCACCAATTAGTGGGACGCTTCGTTGTTTTTATTTTAAACGCTTCGTTGTTTTATTTAAGTTTCAAACTACATGTTGTTTTTTTGGTTTAAAAACTACATGCTGTTCTGTTTTAGGGTTGTATTTAAACCCCAGAACTTGCTGTAAATTTCTGGAGAGTATTATTTTGACAAAAAGACTTCTTTAAAGTTTTCATGCTCTCAAGCCACGGTTCTGGAAATCCTAGAGCCTGAATCTCCCATCACGTTGTGAGCCAAGAGATTCTTCACCAAATTCATCTAATCACCAAAATCTATCCATTAAATCCTTTCAGCCGTCACCACACCAATTCAAATAACGTTTTTCATCCTATCATATAACCTTTCATCATCTCCATCAATCCTTCAGTTTTTTGTCTCACAGAGACCTTTGCCACGTATCTCAGGAAATACTCGATCAAATCCGCTCAAAACTCATAACCGAGTTTCTCACACTCCAATCTATCCGCTGCTCAAGTTTCATTCGATTCCGAGTACTCTAGCCCCGATTTTCAGAGTTCTATCCTAGGGAGAATCATATCAATGTACATTCTTTTGGTGTCATTTTGTATGAGGTAAGTAACACACAAAGATTTCTTTTGTTACCGTTAAATTTCACAATCTCAAGCTCTGCATTTTTGCTTTTATATGTGAAGTTGACTGAGGGAGTATCATTATTCCAACCTAAACCACCTGAAGAGGTAGCAGAAACTATATGTATAGAAGCGAAGAGACCAATAATCAAGACGAAATCAAAGAGTTACCCTCCGGAATTAAGAGAGTAAGCATTTCAAGATTCTCTTGTACAACCATTGTTATGTGAAGCTTCATTACATTTTCAAGATGTTCTTAAACATTTGCCATCATCTGTAGGTTAATTTAGGAATGCTGGCATCCAGAAATCAGTATCAGGCCATCATTCTCTGAGATTATTATTCGACTCGACAAAATAGTTGCAAACTGTTCTAAGCAGGGTTGGTAGAAAGACACATTTAAGTTCCTTGGTAAAAGAACAACAACTCATCCTCAATAACCTGAATAACAACAATGTTTAGTTCAATGAAAGAATTATGTTCATCATGTTTTGTTTTTGCAGGAAATAAAAGGGATATCTTGAATCAATCCCTCGAGATGAAACAAAGACAAACAAGATGAGAGTGAGATTTTGCAGACTCAAGCAGATTTACAAACTTTGTAGAAACAGAAGATAAATTTTGTTTTGTTTTTTGGTTTGTTTCATATCAGAACTTTGGTTATTTGTAAGCATAATTTATGAATATGATTATCAATTCTACATGAATTATGAACATAAAAATTGTATGTAAAGTGATAAGTGAATATAATCGTAATTATATTTAGTAGAACTGGGCATTCAGATATCGGATCGGGTATTTTGAATTTTGGTTATTTCGGATTTAAGGAAAATGGTACCCATCGGTTATTTGTATAAATTCGGATCGGATTAGGACCGGTACCAAGTCGGTTTGAATATGTATCTAAAGAACCGAAATTATTCGGTTTTGGTTTGGGACGAAGTTTTTATCCAAAAGATTCGAATTACCCATATAATGATACAGAATCCAAAAACTAATATTAAAAGTGAAAATAATATTAAACATGAAACCTAAAATAATTTGAGACATGAAACATGATACAAAACTAATGTTAAATGTGATACTAAACATACTACAAATACATTGTGCAAAGCCAAGTTCAAGGTAAAATGACTTGAACATTGTGCATTATCTTAGATTTAGTACTGAAAATGACGCAGTAAAAATATGCATATCTCGAACATAAAAGAAATCAATATTAAGCACACAGCGAACATGAAACCAATAGTAATCCAAAGGGAGCATCTTAATAAAAATGAAATCATTCATGTAAAACAATGAAAAAATGCAAAACCTAAACAAGATGGAAAGCCAACATGTAAGATTGAAGTTTCAAATAAAACTAAATAGAAAATGTAAATAAAAAAGTAAACCGATGCCTTCATTTATACTGTGGGGGTGTATTGAAACAAGAGTTTTAACAGATTTGATAGAATTTAAATTTTGAAAGAGTAGGAGAGGTTTTAGTATGCTTTTAGGAGATTTGGAACGATTTGATTTGATTTTTATTTTATTTTGGAAATGAAAAGATTTTAGTGATCTGAAGAGATTATGTGTGATTTATGTTTAAAGGAAGAAAAAACACACGAACTCAAATCAGATTCATCGCAGATTACTCTTCTTCTTAAGACAAAATCAGTTAAAGTGTCATTTGAGATGTGTTATGCATACACTTGAAGACATGCACAAGAACGATCTCGCTGTCACACACTTGGAGTTGCGTTCGTTTCAGAAAATGGTCTCTATCTTATAAAGAGTTGTGAGATTACACCTACACGTTTACTTAAGAATACAGTTAAAGGAAGTTTGTTTCAAATGAGAATCAACACAAAGAGGCAGAGAAAGTGAAAGAAAAGACAGACTTGTTAGGGGAAAAATGGTAGAGAGCGACGGCTGTTTTTCATTTCTGAAATCACACATAAGAGGATGTGATTTCCATCTCAACTAAAACAGGTTCAAAACCACACAAAATCAAATTGATTAATTTTCCAAAAAAGAATTAACACTAAATTTGATATGATTAACAACTTCTTGATTGAATAACAAAAGGTTCTATATTAATGGTTTTATATATATTTCAAGTACAGTATCCCATGATTTCATGAGACATTTCAAAATCATTAGTTAAATAACATATGCTTTCAAGAAAAAACCCAAATCTTTTAAAACTCTTGTTTCAATACTCATGCATAAATTTTCAAGTACAAAACTTCCACAATCGTTGAGTAGGAGACAATTAGGGAATTAAGATACTTTCATTCGTCAAAACTTTCTAATTTTTCTGAAAATTTTGAAATCAAATATATTTAACCGCCGCAAAATAATATTATAACTGATCTTACCCAATATCCTATAACCAATGAAATGTATATCTACTCGGATAATATAATAAATCATATCCAAATCCGACATTTTCAGATTGGTACGGTCGGATATTTGGATCCGGATAAAATGCTATTTTTTTATTTGCTAAAGAAGTAAAAGCTCTAAAATTAATTTAATATATATGTACTAATAAAAGTAAGGTTTTGAGATTTCTTAAGCCATCCAACTTATTTTTTCTCAAATTTCTATCTTCTTGTCACATCACTCCTATCATATTGCCACATCAGCTTTTTGTTTTAGAAATTTTTTATTTTTTAATAAAAAAATCAAAAGACAATTATTATTTATTTAATCAAATTACTTACTATAATATGGACATTCATAGGTCTCACATCAAATTAAGTTATATTATGTTATAATCAATACTAAACCAATATATTGATTAGAAGTACTTAATCACATTACTTATTATAATATAGACATTTAAAGGTCTCACATCAAATTAAGTTATATTATGTTGTAATCTATACTAAACCAATATAATGATTAGAAGTATAATATATCGTATCGTATGGCCAAAATTATTAGAAGAGTTATCTAAATTACCAAACAAAAAAGAATACGATTCTTTTAAAAAATATGAAAAAAATATTTTTTTACTTAATAAACTATCCATAATCTGAATACCAATTAAAAATGACCAAACTGATATATAATATTTTACGTAGTAAAATCTAAACTTATATATTATTTAAGAATAATCAAACTAACTAACTTATCAAAATACTGCAATTTAGTGGTCAAGAAAAAGAAACTATTTTATTATAAATGACTCAACTTGTATATAATACTACTTAGATTTGATCTTCTAGCAAAATAATTTTCTTAAAAGGATTGGTAGACGTAGTAGCGGTTACTAATTTAAAGTGCTGTTTTTTCCAATTAGGTACTAATCATCTGTTTAATGACTAACAGAAAGCAGTCACTTCAACTAAAAATATAAATTAGAAAAAAATAAAAATAAACTATGTAAAATATAAAATAGAAAAAAATACAATATTTTCTACATCGATAAAAATTAATAAGTGTAGACATCTATCTACATGTCAGGAAATAAATAGTTCAATTGAGGTATATTCAATGCCCTTGCACCTCAAAAACACACATACACCTTCCATACAAATAATAACCAAACTTTGTTACCTTTTTACCTAGGGAGATGATAACAATGAAGCACTAAAAACTAAAACTTCTGAAAGTTTAAAACAAATTATTGGCCAAACTTGCAAATTCCATATCAAAGTGTCAATGTACAACTTCCTAGCTTCACGTCAAACTTTCACTGTCTCCCGTGTTATTTCGAACGACGTTGGATTGAACGACGAGGCGTCCGGAATAAACAACCCCATATCTGCTGACAGTGAAATTCTTTCCAAGGCTTGGAACACACATCCAAACAAAAAATCCGATGAAGACGTGAAGAACGAGAAGCGCCCCCGTCTAAACAACTAAGCCAGCTTATTCACCTCACATTACAAGTTGTTTCTTTGATTTAATTTAAAATCATTCTCAATGTTACAAGTTTTTTCAATTTCCTGTCCATTTATACTATTCATAAGTTCCATCTAATTTCCCATTTTTTGGTTTAACGTTGCACTACTATGAGATCACCTTTCTATAAAATTACTTCCACTCAATATTCTTTACTATCAAAATATTGTGTTTTGTTAAATACGCACACGTTAATAAAGTCATCCAAAGTTTATTATATCTATCATGACACAAACCTGCAAATGGCTTCATTAATCCAAGGTGTAGATATTGTGTTGACAAAGAGATTGCATAAAACAAAATAATTTATTGTAAGATAAGATGAACTATATTTATCTTCTTCTTTTTTTACATATTTGAAAAACTTAAATTGAATATGAACCAAGTCAAAGAAAAAATTTTAATAGGTTTCTTTAAAATAAAATTTCTTTAGAATAAAAAATTTTCATAATATATTATATAATCAATTAGCTTATATAGCATAATTTAGTTATTATATATTTGGAAAAATACTAAAATTTAACCGTTTATTATATATCTAGATTTTGTCATTCATAAATCAAAACCCTCTAATAACCTGAAATTGAATCTTCTTCTTCGTCCAATTCTTCATCTCTTTTTATTAACTAAGTCCATTTCGATTTTGTTAAAAAAAAATCTTTGAAAATAAAAGTTTTGTTTTACATTTTAAATATATTTATGGACCAAATACTATATAATATGTAATTTAATATTCGTTATTCGAATTCGAAAGACCTTTGAATGTCCATATTACACGTCGGTTGTTTTACAGTGATGAAGTTGTTTAATCTTCTATTGAAACTATACATATTCACTACTTTTGAATGTCCGTAGTTACTTTTTATTTTTATTTTTTTATACCATCCAAAATAGTTGAGTTGAATATCTTAAATACATGTCATTTTTCCGTTTAGTCAATCCAACTAATAACTCTGATATCTATAATTTGTTCCTTTTCTCTTAATTTAGACAACTATAAAAAGATTTGAGCTTATTGTATCTTATCGATCTAATTATTCGAAAAGAATAACATCTTATGCAATTTGGATATTTTAGTGACATAATTTTATAAATATATACTACTTCATAAAAGATATATTCTTAAATTGTTCTTCAGATAATATTATAAGTATAGTCTTCAAATAATTTCACAAATGTACTTTTGATCTTTAAATAATAAATAAAACCAGACCATATTGTAATTGAAGTCTGCTTCATAACTATAACTCATAACTGAAAAATTGCACTATTTGCCTTCAAACATTCAAAGGACGAGATGCTATTAATAATCTAGCCTGCAACCACATCTACCACCATGATTGCATAATAAGTTGGCTTAAGACAAATAAAAATTGTTCAATATGTAGGGCAACATATCTTTAATTTTCCATTCTAAATAATAATAAAATTATCTATTTCTGATGCACATACCTTTTATTTCAGAAATACAACGCAAATCACAAAATTTGACAAGTTACCCAACAAATAAACTACACATGCATATTTCTAAACTAAAAACCGGGCGTACCCGAGTCCATCCCTAGTAGGAATAAAATCTCTCTTTTCGTCTTGGAGTTCAAGCATTATATCATATCGGAGAGTCGGCCACGTAGTTCGAATCAAAATGGAGTGGGACCCAGATATGATCGTACAGTGTAGAATCAATCATAGAGAATTTCGTCGTCAAAATGAGACAGAAAAAAAATCTAAAACCCTTTCTCACGATTTATTTGCTGCATCCTAAAACCTTTCAAATTTTCTCCGGTGTGGTTTCTGTTTCATTTTCTGCGGTAAAGGTCCTCGTCATCTTCTGAATCCTCTCCTGTCCTGGATTTTTTCCCACTGTAATTGATAATTTGTTTTCTCTTTTTTGTTTTTCCGTAATTTCCTCGATTTCCTGTCACTTCATTACGATTATCAGCTCTTGAGAATTTTTTGTGGGTCAAAATTGTGTTATCTTATGCCGGTTTCGATTGATCGTGTGGGTTTAATCTACTTCAGATACCTAGTAAAAGTTTCATTCTTCGATTTTTTTTTTCCTAATCTCGGTAGTTTTTGATTTAGCAATTTTCCTCTTCCGAATATCAGATTAAGGTCTGTTCTCTTCTGGGAGATGTCCTGGTAATTCATCTTTCTACACAAAGGTATTAAGAAATGGCGTCAAGAGCGATCGTTAGGAGGAAGAATATAATTTCTGATTACTTGAATGTGTATGCTCGTTCAATTCAAAGTTTTCAGTCGATTGGAAACTCTGTTCAGACTGTTGATTCGTGTGCTTATCACTCTGCCATCCACCGTTCTCCCGTGGAATCGAAGCGTGTAGCCGAACACAAGTCTTTTACAGGAAGAGATGGCCTTCTATTTTCTTTTAGAGATGGATACTTCGAGCGTAGATACCATGGTTTTAACTCCTCGAGTTATGGAAGTTCAGAAATTGTTCCTTCTCTGGGGATGAGATATATGGGCATTTCTTTCCGTAATGCTACTACAGCTGCAGCTAAGCAACCGGAAGAAGGAGATAAAAAAGATGATGGGGTTGCTAAAAGTAGGAAAGAAGCTTCTCCTGAGGAATGTGATCAAGCTGTTATAAGTCTGAGCAGTCTTAAAGCGATGGCGAAAGCTAAACGTCTTCAAGAATCCAACAAGGTTGCTCAGTCGATTGTTCAGAGGACATGGGCATTTGTTCTTAAGATAGGTCCTGCTTTAAGAGCTGTTGCCTCCATGAGCAGGTTTAGCTTTTTCTTGACATTGTGTGTTTCTTAATCGCCACACTTATGCATAATGTAGTGTACTATTTTCTACAGGGCGGATTGGGCAAACAAGTTCACTCACTGGAAACATGAGTTTATATCAACAATGAAGCATTATTGGCTGGGGACAAAATTACTCTGGGCAGACACTAGAATCAGTTCAAGATTGCTGCTCAAGTTGGCTGGTGGAAAGAGTCTCTCCAGAAGAGAAAGGCAACAGCTAACTCGAACAACAGCTGATATCTTTAGATTAGTGCCATTTGCAGTGTTCATCCTCGTGCCTTTCATGGAAATTTTGTTGCCAGTTTTCTTGAAGCTCTTCCCTAATATGTTACCGTCAACTTTCCAGGACAAGATGAAAGAAGAGGTATGTTTCAATGAAATGTAAGGTTTACATGTGCGTTTATTGCCTTTGTGCCTTCTGGGTCTCTTTTTTCCACGTTCTTTTGTTAATATGCCAAGTTTCTTCAGGAAGCGTTGAAAAGGAAATTACTTGCAAGGATAGAATATGCCAAGTTTCTTCAGGAAACGGCCAAAGAGATGGCTAAGGAAGTTAAACATGCAAGAACTGGAGAGGCAAAAAAGACTGCGGAAGACCTGGATGATTTTCTAGACAAGGTAAGAAGTCATGGATTTTGGGTTGGCTCACATTCTTTCCTGTCTTTCTAATTTTGAATTTAAGTTTCATTTCCCCGTTCTTGCAATCCTGCCTTGCAGGTTCGAAGAGGTCAAGTAGTCCATAATGATGAGCTTTTGGGCTTTGCAAAGCTTTTCAACGATGAGCTTACTTTGGATAATATTAGCAGGTTTATTGCTCCTTTCTTTGTTGAATCTCAGCGATGTGGTGTGGTCCTAAAATTACATGCTCTGACAGTAACGACCTCTTTGTTTTTTTTGTTTTTTTTTCCTATTATAGGCCTCGCTTGGTTAGTATGTGTAAATATATGGGTATTAGCCCATATGGAACAGATGCTTATCTGCGATATATGCTCAGAAAAAGACTAAGGAGGTAAGATGCTTCCTCGTCTCATTGTTATTAGACTTGTTACTTTGCTTTGATGTTTAACTTTTACTCCTTATAATTGCAGCATTAAGGAAGATGATAAACTGATTAGAGCTGAGGGTGTAGATTCCCTTTCAGAAGCTGAACTACGTGAAGATTGCAGAGAACGAGGAATGCTGGGTCTGGTTTCAGTTGAAGAGATGAGGCAACAGGTTTCTCCTTTTCCCTTCTATGATTCTCGTTTCTTTGTAAATTAATTTCAAATCTAATCCTTGTTGTTTCTGTATTAAACTCCCCTGGAAATCGGTAATGTTACAGCTGCTAATATTTTAGTTTCAAAAAAATCTTGCAGCTTCGCGATTGGATGGATTTGTCACTTAATCATTCTGTGCCCTCGTCGTTATTGATCCTCTCTAGGTAGATTCCAAATATTTTTTCATTATCTCATCCTCCATCTGTTTTCTTTTGAAAATATTTTGTAAAACGAGTTAATATTCAGGGCATTCACGGTTTCTGGAAGAGTTAAAGGGGAGGATGCTGTCCGAGCTACTCTTTCTTCTCTTCCGGACGAAGTTGTGGATACCGTTGGTATTACTTCTCTGCCATCTGAAGACTCGGTTTCTGAGCGAAGAAGAAAATTAGAGTATCTTGAGATGCAAGAAGAACTAATAAAGGTATAGTCACAACTCACTTGATTGTGTTGTATTATGCTCATGAGGAAGTTAGGGAACTCAAAGTTTCTATATTTCATATTTAATTTTTTTGTATATTAATATATATATATATATATATATGTAGGAAGAGGAAGAGAAAGAAGAAGAAGAGCTTACAAGGATTAAGGATGCTAAAGGTGGTGAAGAGGATAAGGCGCTGCAAGAGATGACCATACCAACGGCCAGTGAAGCACAAGAACAGGCCAGAGCTAGAGTTCTTGAACAGCAAGATGATCTTTGCGAACTTAGCCGTGCACTGGGCATTTTGGCTTCCGCTTCTGTAAGAAAAGAAATGAGTTCAAGGTTGTCGACAATGAATATGCAGTGTACTTTAATGTGATACCTAATGAGACTCTGTTTGTTTGATATAAACAGTCGGTGTGCACAGAGCGCGAAGAATTCCTGAGACTGGTCAAGAAAGAGGTACAGCTGTCAACTATGCATTAGCTCATTCGATAAGTACTTGGCTTGTCAGCATTTTGGTCTTAGATTGAAAAGACATTTTGTTTCTCTTTCTCCAGATGGAGTTCTATAACACGATGGTCGAGAGAGAAGATGTGGATGGTGAAAAAGCTGCAGTGAAGGCATACAAAGCAGCTAGAGAAGATAGTGACTATTCTGAGGAAGTTGCAGAAGCAGACGAAGTTTCCTCTGCACTAATGGAAAAGGTAAAAGGACTTCACATCGTTATTAAAGAATATCGAAGTCCCGTGAAATTTGTATAAGAGCTAACTCTCCAGGTATATTTTTCAAGGTTGATGGTTTGATACATAACCTCGAGAAGGAAATTGATGATGTAGATATTAAAATTGGCAAAGGCTGGCAGCTTCTTGACAGGTACATATAACATATTATATTCTCCATTTTGTTTTGTGAGTGTTCGGTTTCTGAGTTTAAGATTCTAAAGTTAGAGCATCTGATTGCACGCAGGGATCGAGATGGAAAGGTCACAGCTGATGAAGTAGCAGCTGCTGCAATGTACCTTAAAGACACACTCGCTAAGGAAGGCCTTCAACAACTAATCAGTAGTCTCTCCAAAGATAAAGGTAAAGAACTGAGCGATCCTCTCCCTCCTGAGTTCGTATTTCTTTGAAGTTAACCTGTTAATTGATCTTTCTTTATTTGGTTTTCAACAGAGGGAAGAATTATGGTGGAAGACATTGTAAGGTTAGGAAGATTGGGAAGTAAGCCAGAAGAAAATGCAGTAGAAGACGAATCAAATTAAAGGAAAGAATTTCTGATTAAAGCCCAAACAAGACATTAGAATTATGTAGTAATAGTGAAGATAGCTCTATTGAAAGAAACTATACTTCAGGTTTTGCTGCTTAGACATAAACACTTACACATGCAAGCGCCCTTTTAGTTACGTGAAAGCAGGTTAATTTTCTTACAAATGAAACCTCGTTACGCCAAGTGTATCTTGAGTGTAATTGAAACTTATGATTTACATGTAAATGGCTATGACAAATCTGATAATCAGATAATTGACTGGTTTACCAGTTTAGCACATGTCGGGTACAATCAGATAATTGAATCAAGTCATTGGTTAGTAATTTTTCTTTTCTATCTGGAGTTTGCAACTTCTAATTAGTCAAACCAAATGGAACAGTATCATAAAAGCAAAAATAAGTTGATGTTCTTATCCCAAAAATCTATTGAAGAAAATAGGATAACATTCTTCATACATGTCAACTAGATGAAGCTCTTGTAGTTTGGGATCTAAAATGATAACAGTTAACATAACCATTCATGTTGTTGACGGTGATGCATCCGGATGGGCTTAGGCTCCGTCCGCTACAGTCCTCTTTACTGTACTGATGTAAAGAACTGCATCAAATGAAAACACACTAAATTGTTTTCTTCCCAGAAGAAGAATATACAATTGAGAGAAGGATGTATGAGACAGATTATACTTACCGTTGTTTCCACGGATAAAGGCGTCGCCATATTTGTTCTTGAGCTGCCCGTTTACATACTCTTCCGTCTGCTCCATTGCTATGTTCATATACCCATCAAGGCAAGCAAGAATGCCTGTGTAAAAGATTTAGAGTAGTCAAATTCTTGATCATGAACTCAATATTAGGGCTTGGTAAAACTGACACAGGCGATAAGAGATAAGTGGTGATAAATTATAATCAGTATTAAGTAGTCTCTCTTATATGACCATAGGCCTTGATCATGATACAAACTGACTTGTATATGTCAAGCCAGACCCTGAAATCACAACGCATGGATCCAGAGTCTCAAATGAAAGTACAGAAACTGGAGACCCAAGCTCAAACTAGTCAACTATTTGGTTCCACTAAAATGGCCAAAGGAGTCAGTTCTAAGTCAAAACGTTTAGCCTAAAGTGCAGCAGAGACAAAGAAAATGCAAAAGCTGAACAATCAACAACAAAACCAAAGCTATAATAGAAACAGAAAAACACATAAGAGTATGAAGAATGAAAGAAGAAGATATCTAGAGATAGAGAAACTCACCTCTATAATCAACACCAGAATTTAGCTTCACAACAACAGGTCTCCCACGAATCGATTTCAGGAAATCTGCTGGTGTCTTTGTAGTTCCAGAAGCTTTCTCTCCAACTCCACTCATCTTACTTTGCTCTCCTAACTACGATATTTTGTCCAACTGCAAACAGCAATTGAGATCTCAAAATCAGTTAGGTCGTTCTGAAACACGACCACAAACAACCCAGAACAAACCATTCTCCATCAAGAGAAAGCAAAAACCTAACAACTCACACATACTTTAACCTAAAAGAAAAAACTCAAACGTAACCTAATAAAAGAGTAAATTCGTAGCTCCTCACTTTAATAACAAAAGGACTGCGAATCTAAAACCCTAAACTTTCAGTCAAATCGATCGAAAGCGGAGAGAAAGATTGAAAGTGTAGAGAAAGATTGAAACTTTAAAATGGATTCAAGGATCAAAGATGAAACCTTTACCTGACCTACTCGAGTCGACGAAACTCTATTCGTTTCTTCAGAGAGAGAGAGCGAAGAAATAATGAATAGGTCCTTAAGGTCTTATTATTATTTCCAAAACTATATATACTAAAAGTTAAAATTGAATTTTGGTCTTTTTATAAATTTAAATGTATAAATGAGATATGCAAATGGCTAACTTAGGGGGAGACGATAAGTTCATTTAAGGTACTTCATTTTCACAATTAGGAATCGAATCCCGCTTATATTATGTAGGAATTTAGTTATTAGATCGATCAGTTGTAATGTATAATTAGGATCAAATTAAATTCGGCAAAATTATTATTTAAACTTCGAACATTCAAAATTTAACGGATTTAAACACAATTATCACGTTTCCCAAATAATTTCGTTAATTTTCATTTACGACCCAAAATATTTGTTAACTGGACCAAATTAAATCCTCCATTAAATTACTTAACGGAACAATCAAACAAAATTAATCATTGTTATCGATAAATAAATAAAAATGATTTCTCATTTTCTACCATTTGTACTGAGTAATCTTAGAATTAAGGAGGTAACCAAGAATTGGCGAAGGTCATGATAATAAGTGCTTCAAGATAACAAAAACAAGTATAATAACAAAACATGTTCACGTGACGGTGAAGTGGTTCAAGATATTGTGTTTCGACTTGAGCCAAATTTAATAAATTTGAGTCTTGTTTCGATATTTTTTACTGATTTGAGACTTGGTTCAAGTATTTCGATATTTGGTTTGTGTTTATTGTTGTTACTAAATTGAATTTTATTCAATTATTTAATTGGTTTTTCTACAATGGTCTAAATGTTGATATCGAGAGCTTTTGTCAGTCATTTGTCACTTGATATGAACTAATATTTTCAAACCATACTTTGATTCATAAAATTGTTGCAAGATTGTCGGGTTTCTATTTTCATGTTTATACAAATGAGATTATGGTAAATTAGAGGTTTAAAGTATATATGAAAGCTTTTTTGAAATGTAGAAAGCAGAGGTAGAGGTGAATCTCGAGTCCACTTGAAACCAAAGGAAGATAAAGACGGACTAGAAGCTGTAAGTAGTGAAGTTTGTGGAAAATCAAAATGAAGATTGGGTTAATTGAACTGAGTTCAAATTGGGTTCTTAGACCATCCCCATCCATTAGAACCCCATCTAAACATTTTTATTAATATAAATAATGAGTTAAGAGTTCAATGATTGAGTTTTAATTTTTGTGGGGTTCCAATGGTAGAATCCCACCATTTTTTTTCTTTAAATGTAACTATGAGAAACCAAAATGAAACACAAAAAGATTCACTATCAAGACACAATAGATTTACAGCATTCCATCATCCATCGTAATACACTCCACATTCCAAACTAGATCATGTGAAGGTTTTTAGATTAGTGTCAAGATAACTAGAACAGAAGTTGAAATGGAAGAGAAGCTGCAGCTATATTGACTTACTTGCTCATCACTTTGCATATCAGACTCTACTGCATTTTCAACAAAAACCATCAGACCATTGATAATCAATGGTAACTATCTAGCTGGAACAAGTAAATCTCCAGCTGGAAATGTAACAAAGACATTATGAATATAACTCAAAGTCTAAACACAAGTACCTTTAACATCATGCAGGTCTCCAAGTATCTTCTTGTTCTTGTTCCGAGGTGGAGTGAAATTTGAGGAAGACAGTGGAGAAAGCTCTGAAATAACTTGAAACAGAGCAGCGTTTCTTGCCATTGATTGAACCTGTAGAGCATTACTTATAAGTATGCATAGATTTCTCCATTAAAAGCAAAAATTTGTAAAAAGAAAACTCACAATCGCAGCAAATGTTCTCTTGGCTCCATCAAGCTGAGGAGCAACTGAGTCAGTTGGTTGTTGAGCAGTAACGACTTTTTCAGAGTGTTTCATCTTTCCATTGTCCAATGGAGTAGTAGCTCCAACAACAACATTCTTAACTTTAGAGTCGTTCTTAACTACAGCAGCAGTAACAGACTTTTCAACATAAATTAACACTCATCACCTCTTCAAAAGAAGTCAATATCCCATCTTCAAAAGAATTATGAGAATCAACACTGTCATGTTTTGTCGTTTCAATTCGTTTATGGGCCGAGCCATTAAGCCCATTAGCAATTAATTTGCTAATGGATCAAGTTTCAGCGTCAGCCCAGCTTCTCTGTAAGCTCGATCTAGTGGGCCGGTTTGTGGCCCATCTAGTCGTCTTCTTCATTTAAGAGTGAGAGAGAGTTTTCGAGAGCTAGTTACAGTAGAGAGAGAGGATCAATTTCATGTAACAGAGCTATGCTCTGAATCTAACACACAGGTTAAGGTGCGTTAGTGAATTCCGGAAGCTATTCCGAAGAGAGATGTACCCGTCGATGGTTTAATCGGCGGGGAACTCTATAAATCCGTGTCCTCACTCTTCGTGCTCTCTTACTCTTTCTTTTAAACTTTCGGACCTCAAGATCACTCGTTTTCCGCAAGCAATTTTGGGTCTATCGAGCTATTGTGCACAACAAGTGGTATCAGAGCCTGCGTTCAAGAAAGTGAAGAATCGCATAAAGCTCGGAGCTTACAAAGAAAAGAGTACAAGAAAAGAGAAACACTTACGTTTCTCACGGTTATTGCAGCTTCTCATCTTCTCCTCGGTCTCGTGGAGAGATTTAGAAGCCTATAGACATTGACCAGTACCTCGCAAGAAATTCACAGAAGGCATTAGTGTGTTACTTGCACATCAAGAAAGCCATAAACCAACAAACTTGTCACAGAAGTTGAAGACTTAAGCATGGAAGTCATCTCTGGTAAGTTTGAGGTGGAGAAATTCGATTATGGAAATACCGAATGCTAGGCCAATTTAAGATTCATGGCCTTCTCACAGTAATTGAGAAAGATCATGAAGAAGTATGGCCAATGGAGGAAATATCTGTAACGGATCAAGAAATAGGGAAGGAAATTAAGATCGGAAAACCGGTCTCAAAGGATCCTCAATGGGAGATAAAGGATCGGCGAGCAAGGAGCCTGCTCGGACAGTGCTTATCTAACTCAGTGTTAAGAAAGGTAATGAATGAAACTACAACTTTCAAAGACTAGAACGAGATTACCAAACAAAGACTAAAGCAAATAGAGTCTATCTAAAGAGGCAATTCTCTCTATATAGAATGGACGAGGACAAATCAATTGAAGAGAATCTTGATGTGTTTCTAAAGCTGATAGGAGACTTAGAAAGTCTAAAGGTTACCATTCAAGACGAGGATCAAGCCATTGCATTGTTAAACAGTCTGCCACCTCAATATGACCCTCTTACTCACACATTACAATTCGGCAATGCCAAGGACACTCTAACTATGGATGATGTAATAACTGGAGCGTATGGAATGGAGTCTAACCTAAGACAAAAAGGGTTAGTAAGGAAGAAAACACATTCAGAATGGTTGACTGTTGAAGGCAGAGGCAGGACAGACAAAAGAAATGTAAAGAATACGGGAAAGAACAGAGGCAGATCAAAAAGTAAAGGCAGATCTAAGTCAAGACCAAAATAGAGCAATGAAGAAATCAGGGCTTGTTGGATATGTGGAGATGAAAATCACTGGAAACGTGATTGTCCACAAAAGAAGAATGGAAAAGGAAAGGAATCAGCTAATTGTGCATCTAAAGATACAAAGGTTTTAGCCTACACTGCAAGCTTAATTGCAACAACTGAAGAATGGGTACTGGACTCAGGTTGTACTTTTCACATAACACCTAGAAAGGATCTAATCACAGACCTAGTCGAATTCGAAGGAAACAAGGTCTATATGGGAAACAATTCTCACTGCTCAGTCAAGGGAATTGGAAATATTGTGATTGAGAACAAAGAAGGTAACTTAGTTACCTTAAATGGTGTTCGATATGTACCAGAAATGAGCATAAATTTGATATCCTATGGTCAGCTAGAAGAGCTAGGATGCTACTATCAAAGAAAGGACTTCAACATTCAGTTTTACAAAGAGAATGGTGATAAATTTCTGTCAGGAAAATACCACAATGGCCTATATTTCTTAGATGGAAGAGTACTAAGCACAGAAGTCAATATGGTCAAGGCAACTATTGACACAACTACTAGGTGGCATCGAAGACTAGCACACATGGGAAAAAGATCAATGGAGACACTAGTCAGGAAAGGTTACCTACAGAATGGAGATGTGAAAGCTATGGGGTTTTGTGAAACATGCGCATTGGGAAAGACTCACATACTTAGTTTTCAGAAGGGAAAACATACCTCAAAATGTACTTTAGAGTACATCCATTCGGATTTATGGGGATCACAGAACACAACACCTAGCATATCAGGTTGTCAATACTTTATCAGTTTCATAGATGATTACTCAAAGAAAGTCTGGGTTCAATTCCTAAAGAAAAAGAGTGATGCATTTCAAGCTTTCAAAGATTGGAAAACTCTAGTCGAAAATCAAACTGGGAAGAAGGTAAAATGCCTAAGGACTGACAATGGACTAGAATATTGCAACAAACAGTTTGATGACTTATGCAAAGAAGCTGGTATTAAAAGACATAGGACTTGTGCGTATACACCACAACAAAATGGAGTCTCAGAAAGAATGAACAGAACTATAATGGAAAAGGTGAGATGTATGCTATCAGAATCTGGTCTAAATGGGGAATTTTGGGCAGAGGCAGCAAACACAGCGGTTTATATTATAAACAGATCACCAGCAGCATCAATCAACTTTGATGTACCAGAAGAACTATGGTCAAAATATAAACCAGAATACAAACACCTAAGAAGTTTCGGATGTATAGCTTATGTTCACACTACTCAAGACAAGCTAAGTCCTAGAGCTATAAAGGGAATATTTGTTGGTTATGGAACAGAAACTAAGGGATACAGGGTCTGGCTAATCGAAGAAGAAAAACTAGTAATTAGCCGAGATGTAGTATTCAATGAAGATGAACTATACAGAGACACCATTTCAGAAGAACCAGAACTTAAAGCTGAGGACAAAACGAGAGAAAGTAAATCCGAGAGAAGGGTAACTTTCAAAGTAAATCTAGAAGAGATACTGGGTGATAAAGATCAGTCAAAGGGTATGGATGGGTCAGGTGGAGCAATTTCAGAACGTGTCCTAGAGGGCATCAGTGAAGATGAGAGTCATGTTGACTCTGAACACTCTGAAACTGAAGAGACCAACCTGGAAGACTACTTATTGGCTAGGGATAGGAAAAGAAGGAATATAAGACCTTCATCTAGATACTAAGAAGCAGATCTAGTTGCATTTGCCCTATCAAGTTCTGAGGAAATAGAACTAAAGGAACCTAAGACCTATACTGAAGCTATTCATAGCAAAGACAAAGAAAAATGGAGGAAAGCAGCTGATGAGGAAATGGATTCCCTCATCAGAAATAACACATGGACCTTAGTAGACAAACCGCACAACAAAAAGGTAATCGGATGCAGATGGTTATTCAAGTTAAAGTCAGGCATACCAGGAATAGAAAAGCCAAGATTTAAAAGTAGATTGGTTGCTAAAGGTTATGCTCAGGTTGAAGGAGTAGATTATAATGATATTTTTGCTCCAGTGGTTAAACACGTTTCAATTAGAATACTACTAGCAACAGTTTCAAATTAGAACATGGAACTAGAACAAATGGATGTGAAAACAACTTTTCTACACGGAACATTACAGGAAGAAATCTACATGAATCAACCAGAAGGTTATGAAGTTAAATGACAAGAAAGAAAGGTGTGTCTACTTAAGAAATCATTGTACGGCTTAAAGCAATCACCAAGAGAATGGAATGCAAAGTTCAATGAATTCATGAAGAATCAAAAGTTCCAAAAGAGTGAATATGATCCATGCGTTTACTACAAGGGAAAGACAGTTGACACTATGATATATCTACTCCTATATGTAGATGATATGCTCATTGCATCAACTCAGAAACAACAAATTGTCAATCTCAAGAAGCTGCTCAGTAAACAATTTGAGATGAAAGACCTAGGGCCAGCAAGACGAATCCTAGGCATGGACATATACAGAGACAGACAGCAGAATTCACTACAACTATCTCAAGAACAGTATATCAAACAAATTCTAAACACGTTCAACATGAGTGACAGCAGATCAGTGTCTACACCAATAGGAGCACAGTTCAAATTAAAAAGCAACACATCAGACAAAGAAGACGCAGAGACTAGAGGAATGGAGGACATACCTTACACGAGTGCAGTCGGAAGACTTATGTACGCAATGGTTGGATCACGTCCAGACCTTGCTTACTCCATTGGTGTTGTCAGCCGTTACATGTCAAAGCCAGGAAAAACACATTGGTTAGCTGTTAAATGGATAATGCGTTATCTAACAGAAGCATCTAAGATATGTCTAACATTCAAGAAAGATGCCGATTTCAGGATTAAAGGCTACTGTGATGCAGATTTTGCTTCAGACTTAGACAAACGAAGATCTATCTCAGGTTATGTGTTTACTCTAGGCAACAACACGATAAGTTGGAGATCTAGATTACAGAGAGTAGTAGCTCTATCTACAACTGAATCAGAATACATAGCCCTATCAGAAGCTAGCAGAGAAGCAGTATGGATACAAGGTATATGCGAAGAAATGAAGCTATGTACAGGAACGGTAGACTTATACTGTGATTCTCAAAGTGCTATCTACTTATCAAAGAACAGAATGTGCAGTGAAAGAACGAAACATATTCAAATCAAGTATAACTACATCAGAGAAGTAACAGAAGCAAAACAGGTCAAAGTTATCAAGATCCACACATCCATAAACCCAGCGGATATGTTCACGAAAGTCATACCTGCTGAGAAGTTCAAAGGCTGCATGCAGTCTTTGAGAATGGTGGAGACCTAAAAGTTCTTATATGAGTATTCCGACATTCAGAGTCGATGTCGGAATACCCACATCTGTTGTTACCTACACACGGTCAACTGAAAAGAAAAGACGATGGGTCAGTAGCAGATCTAATAAAAAAAAAAAGGAATTTGAAGAGTCTCCAACTTACATGCAAAGTCAGATGAAAGGTCACGATGGTTCATTTGATCGAGAGCTGCATCAAAATCAACCAGAAGAAGGTTAGATCTAAGAAAGCAAAGGCGGTAAGAAAGAAAAAACCTAGCTATCTCCGTAAATCTAAAATATGTAGGAGGAGTCAAGTGTTTTTCCGTTTCTTACCGGTTTCCTGAAGCTTGAGCTTAGATACGCCAATGGTCCACTCACCGTGTTCATCGGAAAAGAGAAAACAAAAGAGGGTTAAGTAAAGAAGTTGAATCGATCTTTAGATCTATCGGATAAATGATAAGATCTTCTCATGCAGGTACCAGAAAACTTAAGGAAAACTCAAAAGTCTAAGGATCTTACCGGAAAAGTCGAATCGTCACCGGAGAAAGATGATAGCCGAACGAATGATGCTTTGCGCATATAGAAGTTCATACCCAAGACCAGGTAAGACATCAAAACCCTTTCAACAGAGGAAGTGAAAGAGGAAGAGATGAGAAGAAGAAGAAGAGTCGTGAAGAAGATGAAGAACACTCGAGAGAAAACTTCACAGCGGCTAGGGTTAGCTCATGAGTGAAGTGAGTGAAATGAGAGAAGTGAACCGACAAAGGTGGAGTTTTGTCATGTTTTATCGTTTCAATTCGTTTATGGGCCGAGCCATTAAGCCCATTAGCAATTGATTTGCTAATGGATCAAGTTTCAGCGTCAGCCCAACTTCTCTGTAAGCTCGATCTAGTGGGCCGGTTTGTGGCCCATCTAGTCGTCTTCTTCATTTAAGAGTGAGAGAGAGTTTTCGAGAGCTAGTTACAGTAGAGAGAGAGAGGATCGATTTCATGTAACAAAGCTATGCTCTGAATCTAACACACAGGTTAAGGTGCGTTAGTGAATTCCGGAAGCTATTCCGAAGAGAGATGTACCCGTCGATGGTTTAATCGGCGGGGAACTCTATAAATCCGTGTCCTCACTTTTCGTGCTCTCTTATTCTTTCTTTTAAACTTTCGGACCTCAAGATCACTCGTTTTCCGCAAGCAATTTTGGGTCTATCAAGCTATTGTGCACAACAAACACTCAACACCTCAAAAGCCGTATTCTCGTAGTCACATGAAAGGATCTGCTCGTTGATAGCCTGGACCAAGTTCAAAATGAAGATTGGGTTAATTGAACCGAGTTCAAATTTTTTGTTGGGGATTCTGGAGTTTTTAGTTTTTAATATGTTGTTATTCTCATAGAACAAGGAGAATTAGCGATGATTAACTCTATTTAACTGTTTTGTTAAACGATTTCATAGAAGATGATTTAATTTGGTTGAATCAATAAATACTTTTAGTCGGTAATGAAAGTCAACGTTTTATTCACAAACTTGATTTTAAATCGGCTGAATTTGGAAATTGTGGAGTTTAAATAACAATTTTCCAATTAAAATCTCCGATACGTTTCGGTTCGACCTCACACTTCTCTTCTCTTCTCTTCTCTCTCTTGTCTCGCTCGCTTTCTCTACAGAGCCCTAAATTATCTCCGTTGGACCGTTAATCCCATACCCTAACAACAAAAATCAAATTCCTCATAGGCCACAGCTTCTTCCTCTTCAATCTTTAGTTGGTTTGCTCCTGAAAGAAATTTGTGAACTTTTTCTTTCTGGGTAAATTTTTGATTCTATCAGCTATGGGGAAGAATCAAGCTTACAAGGCTATGCAGAGATCTAGGGTTGGCTCTAGCTCAGCCCAGCCGGAGGAGGTTGAAGACGGAATGGTTCGTACCCTTCCATACTGTTTTCTTAATTGCAACTGTTAATAATTTGCGTCTCAAGAAATCCAGTTTGATTGATTGATTGCTAAGTAGCCATTCACGGGGTTATCTAGCTACGGAATTTACCTTTTAGATTTTTCCTGCAATTGCTTGCAGATCTCTTAAAGGTCCCAATTTTTGGGGAAGAACTTGTGTCTAACCTGTTAGGGTTTTTTGATAATACCAAGTTATGTTCATGTAGAAATGTAACTATTTCGTAGAATGTAGCATCAAAGTTAATAAGACTCTTATTGTTGTCATAATCTGTGAACACAAGAAGCATTTTGGAGAAGTCAAACTTTGATGTGAAGCAATTTGCTTCTTTCTCTGTCAAGTTTTGTTTTCTTTGTTGGTCTTGATGATTATATTTTGTATTGGTACCGGAACATTTCTGATGAGGATTGTCTCAGGTGGATGGTTCATTTCATACACCAGAGTGGCATGCGGCTCGTTTGGCTAGCCTCAAGACTACACACACAATCACATGGGAAGAATATAAGCAGAAGCAAAAGGTTAGCTTTTATGCCGTTTTAAGACTTTCCAAAGTAACAAACTTGTATGGAATGTTGGTCCTTGTTATAGTGGCGTAGAAGTCTAATTGTCCGTTGATGATTAAGCGTTCATAGTCTCTGTATTATTGTAGTCAATTCAGAAGCTTTAATCCAACAAATTATTTCCCTCTGTTGCTTATTCATCTTCAGCCATAGAGACGTCCTGTCTTTGTGTTTCATACAGAAAATGGTGTTTCTTCCTTTCCTGTTTCATATATATCTTTTTTTTGTCAGTGTTACATATATATCTATCTTGAGAATTTATCATAACATCTTATTTTGCGTAATTCATTGGTCGAGCTCATTTTCTTAAGATTTTGATTATTTGTACTATCAGTTTCTTATCTTATGCAGCTTCTCAGCATTGTAATTATGGAACCTGAGATATTGTTTAACATTTATCTTGTTCTACGTGCCATGATTAGGAAGAAGAAATGAAAAAGGGGGAACTTGAAGCAGATACTGATAAACTGATGCGTGAGTATAGAGCTCAGCTGGATGCAGAAAGGGCGTTGAAACTCTCCAAGGGAAGGAACTACTCTAGTGATAAGTCTCGAAAAGGTAAAAAAAACGGATCAATTTAACGAATCATAATATCTTCAACTTCTTAAATAGGAAGTTATTAATTGGTTGTCCATGGTTCTATTACCTCACAGATAAGAAAGACAGAGATTCAAAGAAGAAGAAAAGCAAAAAGAGAAAGGTGCTTGTTAATTCTTTTATAGCTTAAAACAGATAATATTTTGTTTTATAGCTTCTCTTATCATTAACCATGTTGGGCTGTGTTACGATTTTGCAGCATTATTCTTCCTCAGAGTCGTCATCGAGTAGTGATGAAGATGATACTAGAAGATCCAGATCAAGTTCTAAGAGATCAAAGAAGGAGAAGAAGCACAAGTCTAAAAGAGACAAGCACTCTAGCAAAAGTAAAGATGAAACTGATGGCCCAGTGGCACTCTCTAAATTCTTTGGTAATCTGAAGAATTGATCCACAAGCAAAACTACAAGACTCAGATTGTCATCAGTCAAAATACTCAAATTATTAGGATATAATTGCTTTCTTCCTTCTTACAATGTTATATTTTGACAATACCCCATGTATCATTATTTGTTGGATAGAGAGTTGCAGTAATGTCCACATAATCTTGGCACATCAAAATGTCCCGAGAGATGAATAACTAAGAGAAAGAAAACGATAAAAGATTGTTCATTTTAATTATTGCTGGCATTCAGGATTGAAAGATAGAGCTTCATAGTAGATGAACTTCTTAACCTGCTCCACTGTGAGTTGATGGCCCTCTAAATAAAATGTGAAGGGCTCTGTGCACTCTGGTTCGTCGGCAATGTTGTGAACAGAGCTAAGGTATGGATGCTCAAGTGCTTCTTTAACTGCACGAAATGCTAATAAGAAACCAAATAAAACTGCAGAAGAAACTATACTTAAAGAGACAGAAACTGACCAGAGATTCTCTGTGTAGGGTCAAATGTTAACATCCTCTCCACCAAGTCTTTAGCTAAAGGAGGTACATTCGGGAATTTCTCTGAGAAAGATTGGCGAGGAAGCGGAGTAAGGTACCTTAAGTATCGCTTAGCGTTTTCATTCAATGATCCACGCTCCTCTTCTGATGGAGTGCTTATGAGCTGCAGAAACAACACCAAGAATCTACTTAAGCTACTCAAACACGTTGTTGGCAGAGAAAAGGGTCTGACTTCACTACCTCGAGAAGCAAATGAAGCTGATGAACTTGATCTTTACCAGGGAAGAGAGGTTCACAAATCATCATTTCCATGAAAATACAACCAACAGACCAAACATTTATTGCTGCTGTATAATCAGAAGAGTTCAAGAGAAGCTCTGGTGCACGATACCATCTTGTAACAACATACTCAGTCATTGAATGATTCTCAGAAGTAGCACGAGCAAGCCCGAAATCACAGATCTTGAACTCACAGTCTCCATTCACCAGGATATTGCTTGGTTTTAAATCTCTGTGCAGCATATTCGCTGAATGAATGTACTTTAATCCACGCAAGATTTGGTACAAGAAAAACTACAAAAAACAAAATGAATCTTAATATTCTCAAGCTCTCTAATCAAATGATCTTTTAATATATCAGAAAACAATTCCAAAACACAAACCTGGCAATTATCATCGGTCAGTTCTTGTTGTGATCTCACAACTTCAGAAAGGTCAATGACCATCAATTCATATGCAATGTAAACATCTTCAAATGAATGTCTCTGAGGAGGCAATATTACGTCTCTGATTCCAACAATCTATATTAAAAATTTGTTATCAACTAATTAACTTTTGATCATAAATGAAACAAAAAGAAGATTGTGATGAAGTGAAACGAACATTTTCATGATTCAAATGACGAAGGAGCTTGATTTCACGAAAAGTTCTCTTAGCACCGATAATGTTATCAAAAGCATGCAATATTTTCTTTATTGCTACCTTCTCATTGGTCTCTGAGTTCATAGCCATACTGTAAAATAAGAATAAATTTGTCAGTGTATCTTCACAGTAACCAAAAGAACAAGTTAAAAAGGACACTAATATGGTAAAATAAGAGGAAATTACCAAACCATGCCATAAGCTTAATCGGTGGCTTATTCTTTGGTGTGACTTCAAAAATGTTATCAAATACATTGATATTGTATTTGTATATATCTGTCTTCATGACTTAGTTTCCCCGGAATATTCTCAATCTCTTCTATTTCAGTCACGACGACGGAACGGCCGTAGTTGATGAGGCCATCGACCATAGCCTCCTGATCATTGCAGTCATCCAGCGCATTCCAACCATCCGGCACGTACCAGACACCCGAAGTAAGATCAAGGCCATCCGAGACAAGTTCATCGACTCCATTGGCACGCTACTCAACCTGATCGAGCCCATAGTCGAGACGGACTTAACCCAACTTAAGCTGCTCCAAGAAGACGAGGTTCTTACAGCCCCGATCACGGGAAGCTCTACACCGACAAGAGACGTAACTCCATCCGCGACCTACACCGAAGACCGCACGCATGTGACCCGCTGATTGACCCATGTACGTATGTGTTTTACCGTTTCTATGACTGCAGGTACGATCACGGCTCCACCTCGTTAAGCTCGTGACAGTGTCTAGGTTCGTTCGGTCCAAGAAGCTTGTATAGTTGTCGACATTGTGTCAACATACTTGCTATCTTTGGACCATATTTATTGTTTTGATTTTGTTTCCTTTTTTTTTGATCTCGTCTTTATGTTGCGGGATTCTTGTTCCCTTTTTGTTTGATTTAGTCTTTATGTTGCGGATTTTGTTACCGTTGCCCATTGAAGGCCCCCAGCCATTGAACCACTATATAAGGTTCTTTTGTGGCATTTGTTCATTTCACCTTTGAATTAATAAAGATAAACGTTTCTTGCTAGCACAACCGCCACTATTCTTTGAGGATTCGAGACGAGAGACGAGTTCATCCTTTTGAGGATTCCAAGGCTTGAACGAATTCGAGATTATCAAGGGATTCACCACCATTCTTTGTGGTTCTCACTTCACTTCCGCCCAATTCCATATTTTCGAAAGTTCGGATTCACCAAGATCGGACCGGAGAAAAGCCCTCCCTACCGAGGCTCCTATCATCTGGTATCAGAGCCGAAAGGTTCCACGGTAACAATCTGTATCGTTCACCTTTCATCTCTTATCTTTGCTTCATTTCATATTTTTAGAAGTCCTAAGAGTCACCAAGCTCTAGTACTGATAAAATCCGGTCATTTGTTTATTTGCTTTCATCTAAAAAAAATCCCATAAAAATCGTTTTCACATTTTATTGTTCTTCGTGTTCATCTTGTTCTTCGTGTTTTTGAAATAAAATAAATAAAAATAAAATAAAAACGTTGTTTGATTCTCGCTTTGAAGTTATTTTCACATTCTTATTGTTTGTTTTTAATTTGGAGATTTTCAATTTGAATTGTTTCCTTATTTAAAACTAGCCGTTTGAATTTAAGTTTTAATTCATTTTATTCTTCTTTACCTCTCCACCTCTTTTGAATTTATTTATTCAGCACTTAGTAACTTTTCTCTTTTGATTCTGAGTTCACAGGTTTATATAATGTCATAAAATACAAGTGGGAACCCGGCCAAGGAGATTCCAGCCAGCCAACTTACCGGACTCACGGATGCTCTAATCAACATCCAGACACAAATTGCACGAATGAGTGAGTGAATGGCACGACTGGAAAAGCCACCACCACCACCACTACCACCTATAGTACCACCAGACCAATTCCACGCGAACCGAACAATTGAGCAACCGTTGAGACGAACAACGAACCAACGGAACAACTACCCGGAAGAGGATGGATGCGAGCATACTGAATATGACTCGGACGAACAGCCCTTACCACGTACAACCAGACCCAACCGTCGAGCAAACCGCCAACAAACCGAACCGTATGCAGGAGGCATACCGCGGTAGACCGAACACAATCGAAGCATCCCATATGACCGAGACCCGTATGACCGAGACTATGGCGACACACATAGGCGTGATAACGAAGGGCCGGCTCGGCATACTGATCCTAAGATCACCGCCGGACCTTTGCAAGACGCGTCAATCCAGAAGCATACTTGGACTGGGAGAGACGGTTAGATAATATCTTCGATTGTTACGAATATCCTAACCGCAAAAAAAATTCTTTTGCAGCGGCACAGCTAACCGAAAGAGCTCTTACTCTGTGGGATCGAGAGGTAGCAAACCGTAGACGCTACCGGACCGGATTGATCGATAGTTGGGACGAAATGAAACGTCTCATGAGGCGACAGTACGTTCCATCCTACTATCACCGGGAACTGCAGAAGCAATTCCAGAAGCTAAACCAAGGAACCAAGAGCGTAGAAGATTACTTTGACGAGTTCGAGCTCCTGAAGAACCGGCTTGAAGTCGAGGACTCGGAAGAAGCCTTAATGGTTCAATTCATCGATGGACTACACGAGCGGATTGCCGCCAAGGTGGAAAGGCACCCGTACCACGACTTGCATGAAGTATTACATCTCGCCATCCAAGCCGAGTAGCACATCAAACGGAAGACATTCGTTCGAGCTAAGACAACTTGGACCGCACTAAAGACCGCAGTACCCGCACCCAAGAAAATCGAGATTGAATCCCGATTCAAGAAACCGGCAATCGAACCAACCAAGGCAATGAAGTTGCCAGCCACTTCTAACCCGTCACGAACACGTGACATTACTTATTTCAGGTGTCAAGGCCGCGGGCATATGGCTAGAGATTGTCCCAACAAACGTGTCATGATTATCACAACCGAAGGTGGTTATAAGTCACAAGACGAGCATGAGGAGGAACCGGCTGACCCAACTCCTCAAATTGAGTATCCTGACATTGGAGAGTCCCTCATGATACGCCGAGTCCTTAGCACCAATGTGGACGGGAAAACATATTCCACACTCGTTGTACTATCAACAACAAGGTATGTAACTTGATCATTGATGGTGGTTCTTGTACTAACGTGGCAAGTAGGTACATGGTCGACAAGCT
>JAKUCM010006613.1:0-37485 GCA_023374145.1 Lepidium sativum | reverse complement strand
ATTTTGGTTTGGGTTCAGATTGGTTCCGTTCCATTTTTCTGTACCCATTTGGAAGCAAATATAATTCAGCTCGATTTTGCTACCGGTTCTTGTTCCAGTCGAGTAGAAATATTAGACTATTTTTTAGTGTTGTACTTTATATTCGAGTATTTCATAGGCCAAATATAATTATTAGAAAAAAATACCAGAATACCCCTAAATGTTTTTGATAAAGTATCCTAAAATCTCATGTATGTTTATATGTAATATTGTTAGTCAGGCACTTATTCGATTATCAATTCGTTTGGGGTATTACTCAATACCCACAGGTAAAGGAAAAAAGGGACCCATCCAAAACTTTTTTTTGTTTCGGGTACTACCCGAAATCGATTATTTAACATCGGCTTTGGTTCAGGTTTTTAGTTCTCTGTATTTTTCCCAGGCCCTAAATGAACCAATTCTACCTAAAGGAAAAAAGCAATGAAAACATAAAGAAAAACAAGAAAAGAAACAATAGCACGTGGGTATTGGGTGGATAATCTCATTAAAACACTTGACTTTGCTCATATTCTTGAGCATGTGAAAGTTCGAGAGATGATAATGAATTTTCTGGTGATAATATACTTTGATGCATGACAATATAGCTTTTGCGACAAAAAAAAATTATGGATAAAAATATAAAATATTTACGTTTTTCTAAATAATAATATAAATAAATATTGTAATGATGAATTATATTATATTAAATTTTAAAATTGAACAGTTAAAATCAAATTATTTATACAACATTTAAAATATATAATTAATATAATAATTTATAATCTACAAAATCAAGAATTTTTATATTAAATGAGATAATAACAGTTAAAATTTTTAGCAATAACTGGATCAATATGATTTTATCCCTAGCCCTAAATTTCTTTATTACCTACTGCTTATGGTGGGAGAAGTCAAGTCCTTGATGCCAAAGTCATTAGCTGAAATCGTAACTAGTTCTCGTCATAAAGCTGGATACCCAAAAATTCCAAATATTACAAAACTATTAACTAGTCTAGTCTTCCTAATCCTAATAGAGTTAAATTTACTAACCCAATTAATCATAGACTAAATCAGGCTTGCACATTTGGTCCAAAATAAATGATAATAAAAATAAAATAAAAAGAACCTTCTTTAAACCTTACCTTCCCACATGAATAAGGCTTACGGAAAAGTCCACTAAAGGAAATCTAAGGCTTGGACGAACCCTGTGCCAACAGTGCTGGTTCATGCTACGCCAGATATTGATACATTGTAACTAACAAAATGACAGTAACACAGTTAAATTTGTAAGGATTTCATACCTTATAATTGAAAGAATATGGAGATTATGAAATGTTACAAAATATAGTAAAAAATTAAATGCAAAAAAAAAAATTAACAAAATTTGAATGAAATTTATTTTAAACAACTCAGGATAATATTTATTGGATATAATATTTTGCTATAAATACATGAAAATTTTCATTCGGTAGCATCAATGACTCTCTCTCTCTCTCTCTTTCTCTCTCTCTCTCTCCCTCTCTTTCCTCTCTCTTTCTCTCTCTCAGTATCAAATATTACGAAAATGGCTAAGAAAAGTAAAGGTCAATGTAACTAACCTTCAAGTTACTTTAAATAAGAGAAAGCTCGCTTTTGAAAATGCTAGTTAACTATGCACATTTAGTGCTCTAGAGATTGGTATAATTTTATATTCGTCTTGTTAAAAAGTTTTTCTCTTTTGATCATGCAAATGTTAAAACTATGATTAATCGACTCCTAAACAATAACCCTTTACCCACTTACCAGCACAACAATGTGGACGTTAATGAAGTTTCCGTCGAAATTTTATTCTTCAATTTTGAGGTGCATGTTGTTATGTTGCTGACGTGGTGGAGGGTTATTATTTAGTCATCTGTCAATCACATTTTCAACATTATTAATAGGGTTTCTTAAACTAAAAAAAACATATTAGCATTATTTTATTTTGTTTGCCTTTAGTTCTTTGTAATGTTATTATTTTCTTAAGTAGTTGTCAAGAACCTTATGGTGAGTTGAAAATTCTTTGCAGCCTTTCGGGTATAAAACTTTTAGAACCGTATAGCAACCGCATATATTTTGGTTTGGGTTCAGATTGGTTCCGTTCCATTTTTCTGTACCCATTTGGAAGCAAATATAATTCAGCTCGATTTTGTTACCGGTTCTTGTTCCAGTCGAGTAGAAATATTAGGACTATTTTTTAGTGTTGTACTTTATATTCGAGTATTTTCATAGGCCAAATATAATTATTAGAAAAAATACCAGAATACCCTAAATCGCTTCTTTGATAAAGTATACTAAAATCTCATGTATGTTTATATGTAATATTGTTAGTCAGGCACTTATTCGATTATCAATTCGTTTGGGGTATTACTCAATACCCACAGGTAAAGGAAAAAAGGACCCATCCAAAACTTTTTTTTGTTTCGGGTACTACCCGAAATCGATTATTTAACATCGGCTTTGGTTCAGGTTTTTAGTTCTCTGTACTTTTTCCCAGGCCTAAAATGAACCAATTCTACCTAAAGGAAAAAAAGCAATGAAAACATAAAGAGAAACAAGAAAAGAAACAATAGGCACGTGGGTATTGGGTGGATAATCTCATTAAAACACTTGACTTTGCTCATATTCTTGAGCATGTGAAAGTTCGAGAGATGATAATGAATTTTCTGGTGATAATATACTTTGATGCATGACAATATAGCTTTTGCGACAAAAAAAATTATGGATAAAAATATAAAATATTTACGTTTTTCTAAATAATAATATAAATAAATATTGTAATGATGAATTAATTATATTAAATTTTTAAAATTGAATAGTTAAAATAAAATTATTTATACAACATTTAAAATATATAATTAATATAATAATTTATAATCTACAAAATCAAGAATTTTTATATTAAATGAGATAATAACAGTTAAAATTTTTAGCAATAACTGGATCAATATGATTTTATCCCTAGCCTAAATTTCTTTATTACCTACTGCTTATGGTGGGAGAAGTCGAGTCCTTGATGCCAAAGTCATTATCTGATATCGTAACTAGTTCTCGACATAAAGCTAGATACCCTAAAATTCAAATATTACAAAAACTATTAACTAGTCTAGTCTTCCTAATCCTAATAGAGTTAAATTTACTAACCCAATTAATCATAGACTAAATCAGGCTTGCACATTTGGTCCAAAATAAATGATAATAAAAATAAAATAAAACGAACCTTCTTTAAAACCTTACCTTCCCACATGAATAAGGCTTACGGAAAAGTACACTAAAGGAAATCTAAGGCTTGGACGAACCCTGTGCCAACAATGTTGGTTCATGCTACGCCAGATTTTGATACATTGTCACTAACAAAATGACAGTAACACAGTTAAATTTGTAAGGATTTCATACCTTATATTGAAAGAATATGGAGATTATGAAATGTTACAAATATAGTAAAAAATTAAATGCAAAAAAAAAATTAACAGAATTTGAATGAAATTTATTTTAAACAACTCAGGATAATATTTATTGGATATAATATTTTTCTATAAATACATGAAATTTTCATTCGGTAGGCATCAATGACTCTCTCTCTCTCTTTCTCTCTCTCTCTCCCTCTCTTTCTCTCTCTTTCTCTCTCTCAGTATCAAATATTATGAAAATGGCTAAGAAAAGTAAAGGTCAATGTAACTAACCTTCAAGTTACTTTAAATAAGAGAAAAGCTCGCTTTTGAAAATGCTAGTGAACTATGCACATTTAGTGCTCTAGAGATTGGTATAATTTTAAGTTCGTCTTGTCAAAAAGTTTTCTCTTTTGATCATGCAAATGTTAAAACTATGATTAATCGACTCCTAAACAATAACCCTTTACCACTTACCAGCACAACAATGTGGACGTTAATGAAGTTTCGTCGAAATTTTATTGTTCAATTTTGAGGTGCATGTTGTTATGTTGGTGACGTGGTGGAGGGTTATTATTTAGTCATCTGTCAATCATATTTTCAACATTATTAATAGGTTTCTTAAACTAAAAAAAACATATTAGCATTATTTTATTTTGTTTGCCTTTAGTTCTTTGTAATGTTATTATTTTCTTAAGTAGTTGTCAAGAACCTTATGGTGAGTTGAAAATTCTTTGCAGCCTTTTGGGTATAAAACTTTTAGAACCGTATAGCAACCGCATATATTTTGGTTTGGGTTCAGATTGGTTTTGTTCCATTTTTCTGTACCCATTTGGAAGCAAATATAATTCAGCTCGATTTTCCTACCGGTTCTTGTTCCAGTCGAGTAGAAATATTAGACTAATTTTTAGTGTTGTACTTTATATTCGAGTATTTCATAGGCCAAATATAATTATTAGAAAAAAATACCAGAATACCCTAAATGTTTTTGATAAAGTATCCTAAAATCTCATGTATGTTTATATGTAATATTGTTATTCAGGCACTTATTCGATTATCAATTCGTTTGGGGTATTACTCAATACCCACATGTAAAGGAAAAAAGGACCCATCCAAAACTTTTTTTTGTTTCGGGTACTACCCGAAATCGATTATTTAACATCGGCTTTGGTTCAGGTTATTAGTTCTCTGTATTTTTCCAGGCCTAAAATGAACCAATTCTACCTAAAGGAAAAAAGCAATGAAAACATAAAGAAAAAACAAGAAAAGAAACAATAGCACGTGGGTATTGGGTGGATAATCTCATTAAAACACTTGACTTTGCTCATATTCTTGAGTATGTGAAAGTCCGAGAGATGATAATGAATTTTCTGGTGATAATATACTTTGATGCATGACAATATAGCTTTTTTTGGGACAAAAAAAAATTATGGATAAAAATATAAAATATTTACGTTTTTCTAAATATAATATAAAAAAATATTGTAATGATGAATTAATTATATTAAATTTTAAAATTGAATAGTTAAAATCAAATTGTACAATAAAATTATTTATACAACATTTCAAATATATAATTAATATAATAATTAATAATCTACAAAATCAAGAATATTTATATTAAAGGAAATAATAACCGTTAAATTTTTTTAGCAATAACTGGATCAATATGATTTTATCCCTAGCCTAAATTTCTTTATTACCTACTGCTTATGGTGGGAGAAGTCAAGTCCTTGATGCCAAAGTCATTAGCTGAAATCGTAACTAGTTCTCGTCATAAAGCTGGATACCCAAAAATTCAAATATTACAAAAACTATTAACTAGTCTAGTCTTCCTAATCCTAATAGAGTTAAATTTACTAACTCAATTAATCATAGACTAAATCAGGCTTGCACATTTGGTCCAAAATAAATGATAATAAAAATAAAATAAAAAGAACCTTCTTTAAACCTTACCTTCCCACATGAATAAGGCTTACGGAAAAGTCCACTAAAGGAAATCTAAGGCTAGGACGAACCCTGTGCCAACAGTGCTGGTTCATGCTACGCCAGATTTTGATACACTGTAACTAACAAAATGACAGTAACACAATTAAATTTGTAAGGATTTCATACCTTATATTGAAAGAATATGGAGATTATGAAATGTTACAAATATAGTAAAAAATTAAATGCAAATAAAAAAAATTAACAAAATTTGAATGAAATTTATTTTAAACAACTCAAAATATTATTTATTGGATATAATATTTTGCTATAAATACATGAAATTTTCATTCGGTAGGCATCAATGACTCTCTCTCTCCCTTTCTCTCTCTCTCTCCCTCTCTTTCTCTCTCTTTCCTCTCTCTGAGTATCAAATATTACGAAAATGGCTAAGAAAAGTAAAGGGTCAATGTAACTAACCTTCAAGTTACTTTAAATAAGAGAAAAGATCGCTTTTGAAAATGCTAGTGAACTATGCACATTTAGTGCTCTAGAGATTGGTATAATTTTATGTTCGTCTTGTCAAAAAGTTTTCTCTTTTGATCATGCAAATGTGAAAACTATGATTAATCGACTCCTAAACAATAACCCTTTACCACTTACCAGCACAACAATGTGGACGTTAATGAAGTTTTCGTCGAAATTTTATTGTTCAATTTTGAGGTGCATGTTGTTATGTTGGGTGACGTGGTGGAGGGTTATTATTTAGTCATCTGTCAATCACATTTTCAACATTATTAATAGGGTTTCTTAAACTAAAAAAAACATATTAGCATTATTTTATTTTGTTTGCCTTTAGTTCTTTGTAATGTTATAATTTTCTTAAGTAGTTGTCAAGAACCTCATGGTGAGTTGAAAATTCTTTGCAGCCTTTCGGGTATAAAACTTTTAGAACCGTATAGCAACCGCATATATTTTGGTTTTGGTTCAGATTAGTTCCGTTCCCTTTTTCTGTACCCATTTGGAAGCAAATATAATTCAGCTCGATTTTGCTACCGGTTCTTGTTCCAGTCGAGTAGAAATATTAGACTATTTTTAGTGTTGTACTTTATATTCGAGTATTTCATAGGCCAAATATAATTATTAGAAAAAAATACCAGAATACCCTAAATGTTTTTGATAAAGTATCCTAAAATCTCATGTATGTTTATATGTAATATTGTTAGGCAGGCACTTATTCGATTATCAATTCGTTTGGGGTATTACTCAATACCCACAGGTAAAGGAAAAAAGGACCCATCCAAAACTTTTTTTTTGTTTCGGGTACTACCCGAAATCGATTATTTAACATCGGCTTTGGTTCAGGTTATTAGTTCTCTGTATTTTTCCCAGGCCTAAAATGAACCAATTCTACCTAAAGGAAAAAAGCAATGAAAACATAAAGAAAAACAAGAAAAGAAACAATAGCACGTGGGTATTGGGTGGATAATCTCATTAAAACACTTGACTTTGCTCATATTCTTGAGCATGTGAAAGTTCGAGAGATGATAATGAATTTTCTGGTGATAATATACTTTGATGCATGACAATATAGCTTTTTGGGACAAAAAAAAAATTATGGATAAAAATATAAAATATTTACGTTTTTCTAAATAATAATATAAATAAATATTGTAATGATGAATTAATTATATTAAATTTTAAAATTGAATAGTTAAAATAAAATTATTTATACAACATTTAAAATATATAATTAATATAATAATTTATAATCTACAAAATCAAGAATTTTTATATTAAATGAGATAATAACCGTTAAAATTTTTAGCAATAACTGGATCAATATGATTTTATCCCTAGCCTAAATTTATTTATTACCTACTGCTTATGGTGGGAGAAGTCAAGTCCTTGATGCCAAAGTCATTAGCTGAAATCGTAACTAGTTCTCGTCATAAAGCTGGATACCCAAAAATTCAAATATTACAAAAACTATTAACTAGTCTAGTCTTCCTAATCCTAATAGAGTTAAATTTACTAACCCAATTAATCATAGACTAAATCAGGCTTGCACATTTGGTCCAAAATAAATGATAATAAAAATAAAATAAAAAGAACCTTCTTTAAACCTTACCTTCCCACATGAATAAGGCTTACGGGAAAGTCCACTAAAGGAAATCTAAGGCTTGGACGAACCCTGTGCCAACAGTGCTGGTTCATGCTACGCCAGATTTTGATACATTGTAACTAACAAAATGACAGTAACAC
Source organism: Lepidium sativum (assembly GCA_023374145.1). NCBI lineage: Eukaryota > Viridiplantae > Streptophyta > Magnoliopsida > Brassicales > Brassicaceae > Lepidium > Lepidium sativum. The sequence continues at coordinate 29,869 of JAKUCM010006613.1, read as the reverse complement.
AGTTAAATTTGTAAGGATTTCATACCTTATATTGAAAGAATATGGAGATTATGAAATGTTACAAATATAGTAAAAAATTAAATGCAAATAAAAAAAATTAACAAAATTTGAATGAAATTTATTTTAAACAACTCAAAATAATATTTATTGGATATAATATTTTGCTATAAATACATGAAATTTTCATTCGGTAGGCATCAATGACTCTCTCTCTCTTTCTCTCTCTCTCTCTCCCTCTCTTTCTCTCTCTTTCTCTCTCAGTATCAAATATTACGAAAATGTCTAAGAAAAGTAAAGGTCAATGTAACTAACCTTCAAGTTACTTTAAATAAGAGAAAAGCTCGCTTTTGAAAATGCTAGTGCACTATGCACATTTAGTGCTCTAGAGATTGGTATAATTTTATGTTCGTCTTGTCAAAAAGTTTTCTCTTTTGATCATGCAAATGTGAAAACTATGATTAGTCGACTCCTAAACAATAACCCTTTACCACTTACCAGCACAACAATGTGGATGTTAATGAAGTTTCGTCGAAATTTTATTGTTCAATTTTGAGGTGCATGTTGTTATGTTGGTGACGTAGTGGAGGGTTATTATTTAGTCATCTGTCAATCACATTTTCAACATTATTAATAGGGTTTCTTAAACTAAAAAAACATATTAGCATTATTTTATTTTGTTTGCCTTTAGTTCTTTGTAATGTTATAATTTTCTTAAGTAGTTGTCAAGAACCTTATGGTGAGTTGAAAATTCTTTGCAGCCTTTCGGGTATAAAACTTTTAGAACCGTATAGCAACCGCATATATTTTGGTTTTGGTTCAGATTAGTTCCGTTCCCTTTTTCTGAACCCATTTGGAAGCAAATATAATTCACCTCGATTTTGCTACCGGTTCTTGTTCCAGTCGAGTAGAAATATTAGACTATTTTTTAGTGTTGTACCTTATATTCGAGTATTTCAGAGGCCAAATATAATTATTAGAAAAAAATACCAGAATACCCTAAATGTTTTTGATAAAGTATCCTAAAATCTTATGTATGTTTATATGTAATATTGTTAGCGAGGCACTTATTCGATTATCAATTCGTTTGGGGTATTACTCAATACCCACAGGTAAAGGAAAAAAATGACCCATCCAAAATTTTTTTTTGTTTCGGGTACTACCCGAAACCGATTATTTAACATCGGCTTTGATTCAGGTTTTTAGTTCTCTGTATTTTTCCCAGGCCTAAAATGAACCAATTCTACCTAAAGGAAAAAAGCAATGAAAACATAAAGAAAAACAAGAAAAGAAACAATAGCACGTGGGTATTGGGTGGATAATCTCATTAAAACACTTGACTTTGCTCATATTCTTGAGCATGTGAAAGTTCGAGAGATGATAATGAATTTTCTGGTGATAATATACTTTGATGCATGACAATATAGCTTTTTGGGACAAAAAAAAATTATGGATAAAAATATAAAATATTTACGTTTTTCTAAATAATAATATAAATAAATATTGTAATGATGAATTAATTATATTAAATTTTAAAATTGAATAGTTAAAATCAAATTATACAATAAATTATTTATACAACATTTCAATTATATAATTAATATAAAAATTAATAATCTACAAAATCAAGAATATTTATATTAAAGGAGATAATAACCGTTAAAATTTTTAGCAATAACTGGATCAATATGATTTTATCCCTAGCCTAAATTTCTTTATTACCTACTGCTTATGGTGGGAGAAGTCAAGTCCTTGATGCCAAAGTCATTAGCTGAAATCGTAACTAGTTCTCGTCATAAAGCTGGATACCCAAAAATTCAAATATTACAAAAACTATTAACTAGTCTAGTCTTCCTAATCCTAATAGAGTTAAATTTACTAACCCAATTAATCATAGACTAAATCAGGCTTGCACATTTGGTCCAAAATAAATGATAATAAAAATAAAATAAAAGGAACCTTCTTTAAACCTTACCTTCCCCACATGAATAAGGCTTACGGAAAAGTCCACTAAAGGAAATCTAAGGCTTGGACGAACCCTGTGCCAACAGTGCTGGTTCATGCTACGCCAGATTTTGATACATTGTAACTAACAAAATGACAGTAACACAGTTAAATTTGTAAGGATTTCATACCTTATATTGAAAGAATATGGAGATTATGAAATGTTACAAATATAGTAAAAAATTAAATGCAAATAAAAAAAATTAACAAAATTTGAATGAAATTTATTTTAAACAACTCAAAATAATATTTATTGGATATAATATTTTGCTATAAATACATGAAATTTTCATTCGGTAGGCATCAATGACTCTCTCTCTTTCTCTCTCTCTCTCCCTCTCTTTCTCTCTCTTTCTCTCTCAGTATCAAATATTACGAAAATGGCTAAGAAAAGTAAAGGTCAATGTAACTAACCTTCAAGTTACTTTAAATAAGAGAAAAGCTCGCTTTTGAAAATGCTAGTGAACTATGCACATTTAGTGCTCTAGAGATTGGTATAATTTTATGTTCGTCTTGTCAAAAAGTTTTCTCTTTTGATCATGCAAATGTGAAAACTATGATTAATCGACTCCTAAACAATAACCCTTTACCACTTACCAGCACAACAATGTGGATGTTAATGAAGTTTCGTCGAAATTTTATTGTTCAATTTTGAGGTGCATGTTGTTATGTTGGTGACGTGGTGGAGGGTTATTATTTAGTCATCTGTCAATCAAATTTTCAATATTATTAATAGGGTTTCTTAAACTAAAAAAACATATTAGCATTATTTTATTTTGTTTGCCTTTAGTTCTTTGTAATGTTATAATTTTCTTAAGTAGTTGTCAAGAACCTTATGGTGAGTTGAAAATTCTTTGCAGCCTTCGTCTCTCTCTTTTAGAACCGTATAGCAACCGCATATATTTTGGTTTGGGTTCAGATTGGTTCCGTTCCCTTTTTCTGTACCCATTTGGAAGCAAATATAATTCAGCTCGATTTTGCTACCGGTTCTTTTTCCAGTCGAGTAGAAATATTAGACTATTTTTTAGTGTTGTACCTTATATTCGAGTATTTCAGAGGCCAAATATAATTATTAGAAAAAAATACCAGAATACCCTAAATGTTTTTGATAAAGTATCCTAAAATCTTATGTATGTTTATATGTAATATTGTTAGCGAGGCACTTATTCGATTATCAATTCGTTTGGGGTATTACTCAATACCCACAGGTAAAGGAAAAAATGACCCATCCAAAAATTTTTTTTGTTTCGGGTACTACCCGAAATCGATTATTTAACATCGGCTTTGGTTCAGGTTTTTAGTTCTCTGTATTTTTCCCAGGCCTAAAATGAACCAATTCTACCTAAAGGAAAAAAGCAATGAAAACATAAAGAAAAACAAGAAAAGAAACAATAGCACGTGGGTATTGGGTGGATAATCTCATTAAAACACTTGACTTTGCTCATATTCTTGAGCATGTGAAAGTTCGAGAGATGATAATGAATTTTCTGGTGATAATATACTTTGATGCATGACAATATAGCTTTTTGGGACAAAAAAAATTATGGATAAAAATATAAAATATTTACGTTTTTCTAAATAATAATATAAATAAATATTGTAATGATGAATTAATTATATTAAATTTTAAAATTGAATAGTTAAAATCAAATTATACAATAAATTATTTATACAACATTTCAATTATATAATTAATATAAAAATTAATAATCTACAAAATCAAGAATATTTATATTAAAGGAGATAATAACCGTTAAAATTTTTAGCAATAACTGGATCAATATGATTTTATCCCTAGCCTAAATTTCTTTATTACCTACTGCTTATGGTGGGAGAAGTCAAGTCCTTGATGCCAAAGTCATTAGCTGAAATCGTAACTAGTTCTCGTCATAAAGCTGGATACCCAAAAATTCAAATATTACAAAAACTATTAACTAGTCTAGTCTTCCTAATCCTAATAGAGTTAAATTTACTAACCCAATTAATCATAGACTAAATCAGGCTTGCACATTTGGTCCAAAATAAATGATAATAAAAATAAAATAAAAAGAACCTTCTTTAAACCATACCTTCCCACATGAATAAGGCTTACGGAAAAGTCCACTAAAGGAAATCTAAGGCTTGGACGAACCCTGTGCCAACAGTGCTGGTTCATGCTACGCCAGATTTTGATACATTGTAACTAACAAAATGACAGTAACACAGTTAAATTTGTAAGGATTTCATACCTTATATTGAAAGAATATGGAGATTATGAAATGTTACAAATATAGTAAAAAATTAAATGCAAATAAAAAAAATTAACAAAATTTGAATGAAATTTATTTTAAACAACTCAAAATAATATTTATTGGATATAATATTTTGCTATAAATACATGAAATTTTCATTCGGTAGGCATCAATGACTCTCTCTCTTTCTCTCTCTCTCTCCCTCTCTTTCTCTCTCTTTCTCTCTCAGTATCAAATATTACGAAAATGGCTAAGAAAAGTAAAGGTCAATGTAACTAACCTTCAAGTTACTTTAAATAAGAGAAAAGCTCGCTTTTGAAAATGCTAGTGCACTATGCACATTTAGTGCTCTAGAGATTGGTATAATTTTATGTTCGTCTTGTCAAAAAGTTTTCTCTCTCTCTCATGCAAATGTGAAAACTATGATTAATCGACTCCTAAACAATAACCCTTTACCACTTACCAGCACAACAATGTGGATGATAATGAAGTTTCGTCGAAATTTTATTGTTCAATTTTGAGGTGCATGTTGTTATGTTGGTGACGTGGTGGAGGGTTATTATTTAGTCATCTGTCAATCACATTTTCAACATTATTAATAGGGTTTCTTAAACTAAAAAAACATATTAGCATTATTTTATTTTGTTTGCCTTTAGTTCTTTGTAATGTTATAATTTTCTTAAGTAGTTGTCAAGAACCTTATGGTGAGTTGAAAATTCTTTGCAGCCTTTCGGGTATAAAACTTTTAGAACCGTATAGCAACCGCATATATTTTGGTTTGGGTTCAGATTGGTTCCGTTCCCTTTTTCTGTACCCATTTGGAAGCAAATATAATTCAGCTCGATTTTGCTACCGGTTCTTGTTCCAGTCGAGTAGAAATATTAGACTATTTTTTAGTGTTGTACCTTATATTCGAGTATTTCAGAGGCCAAATATAATTATTAGAAAAAAATACCAGAATACCTAAATGTTTTTGATAAAGTATCCTAAAATCTTATGTATGTTTATATGTAATATTGTTAGCGAGGCACTTATTCGATTATCAATTAGTTTGGGGTATTACTCAATACCCACAGGTAAAGGAAAAAATGACCCATCAAAAAAGTTTTTTTGTTTCGGGTACTACCCGAAATCGATTATTTAACATCGGCTTTGGTTCAGGTTTTTAGTTCTCTGTATTTTTCCCAGGCCTAAAATGAACCAATTCTACCTAAAGGAAAAAAGCAATGAAAACATAAAGAAAAACAAGAAAAGAAACAATAGCACGTGGGTATTGGGTGGATAATCTCATTAAAACACTTGACTTTGCTCATATTCTTGAGCATGTGAAAGTTCGAGAGATGATAATGAATTTTCTGGTGATAATATACTTTGATGCATGACAATATAGCTTTTTGGGACAAAAAAAATTATGGATAAAAATATAAAATATTTACGTTTTTCTAAATAATAATATAAATAAATATTGTAATGATGAATTAATTATATTAAATTTTAAAATTGAATAGTTAAAATCAAATTATACAATAAATTATTTATACAACATTTCAATTACATAATTAATATAAAAATTAATAATCTACAAAATCAAGAATATTTATATTAAAGGAGATAATAACCGTTAAAATTTTTAGCAATAACTGGATCAATATGATTTTATCCCTAGCCTAAATTTCTTTATTACCTACTGCTTATGGTGGGAGAAGTCAAGTCCTTGATGCCAAAGTCATTAGCTGAAATCGTAACTAGTTCTCGTCATAAAGCTGGATACCCAAAAATTCAAATATTACAAAAACTATTAACTAGTCTAGTCTTCCTAATCCTAATAGAGTTAAATTTACTAACCCAATTAATCATAGACTAAATCAGGCTTGCACATTTGGTCCAAAATAAATGATAATAAAAATAAAATAAAAAGAACCTTCTTTAAACCTTACATTCCCACATGAATAAGGCTTACGGAAAAGTCCACTAAAGGAAATCTAAGGCTTGGACGAACCCTGTGCCAACAGTGCTGGTTCATGCTACGCCAGATTTTGATACATTGTAACTAACAAAATGACAGTAACACAGTTAAATTTGTAAGGATTTCATACCTTATATTGAAAGAATATGGAGATTATGAAATGTTACAAATATAGTAAAAAATTAAATGCAAATAAAAAAAAATTAACAAAATTTGAATGAAATTTATTTTAAACAACTCAAAATAATATTTATTGGATATAATATTTTGCTATAAATACATGAAATTTTCATTCGGTAGGCATCAATGACTCTCTCTCTTTCTCTCTCTCTCTCCCTCTCTTTCTCTCTCTTTCTCTCTCAGTATCAAATATTACGAAAATGGCTAAGAAAAGTAAAGGTCAATGTAACTAACCTTCAAGTTACTTTAAATAAGAGAAAAGCTCGCTTTTGAAAATGCTAGTGCACTATGCACATTTAGTGCTCTAGAGATTGGTATAATTTTATGTTCGTCTTGTCAAAAAGTTTTCTCTTTTTGATCATGCAAATGTGAAAACTATGATTAGTCGACTCCTAAACAATAACCCTTTACCACTTACCAGCACAACAATGTGGATGTTAATGAAGTTTCGTCGAAATTTTATTGTTCAATTTTGAGGTGCATGTTGTTATGTTGGTGACGTGGTGGAGGGTTATTATTTAGTCATCTGTCAATCACATTTTCAACATTATTAATAGGGTTTCTTAAACTAAAAAAACATATTAGCATTATTTTATTTTGTTTGCCTTTAGTTCTTTGTAATGTTATAATTTTCTTAAGTAGTTGTCAAGAACCTTATGGTGAGTTGAAAATTCTTTGCAGCCTTTCGGGTATAAAACTTTTAGAACCGTATAGCAACCGCATATATTTTGGTTTTGGTTCAGATTAGTTCCGTTCCCTTTTTCTGAACCCATTTGGAAGCAAATATAATTCACCTCGATTTTGCTACCGGTTCTTGTTCCAGTCGAGTAGAAATATTAGACTAATTTTTAGTGTTGTACCTTATATTCGAGTATTTCAGAGGCCAAATATAATTATTAGAAAAAAATACCAGAATACCCTAAATGTTTTTGATAAAGTATCCTAAAATCTTATGTATGTTTATATGTAATATTGTTAGCGAGGCACTTATTCGATTATCAATTCGTTTGGGGTATTACTCAATACCCACAGGTAAAGGAAAAAATGACCCATCCAAAAATTTTTTTTGTTTAGGGTACTACCCGAAATCGATTATTTAACATCGGCTTTGGTTCAGGTTTTTAGTTCTCTGTATTTTTCCCAGGCCTAAAATGAACCAATTCTGCCTAAAGGAAAAAAGCAATGAAAACATAAAGAAAAACAAGAAAAGAAACAATAGCACGTGGGTATTGGGTGGATAATCTCATTAAAACACTTGACTTTGCTCATATTCTTGAGCATGTGAAAGTTCGAGAGATGATAATGAATTTTCTGGTGATAATATACTTTGATGCATGACAATATAGCTTTTTGGGACAAAAAAAATTATGGATAAAAATATAAAATATTTACGTTTTTCTAAATAATAATATAAATAAATATTGTAATGATGAATTAATTATATTAAATTTTAAAATTGAATAGTTAAAATCAAATTATACAATAAATTATTTATACAACATTTCAATTATATAATTAATATAAAAATTAATAATCTACAAAATCAAGAATATTTATATTAAAGGAGATAATAACCGTTAAAATTTTTAGCAATAACTGGATCAATATGATTTTATCCCTAGCCTAAATTTCTTTATTACCTACTGCTTATGGTGGGAGAAGTCAAGTCCTTGATGCCAAAGTCATTAGCTGAAATCGTAACTAGTTCTCGTCATAAAGCTGGATACCCAAAAATTCAAATATTACAAAAACTATTAACTAGTCTAGTCTTCCTAATCCTAATAGAGTTAAATTTACTAACCCAATTAATCATAGACTAAATCAGGCTTGCACATTTGGTCCAAAATAAATGATAATAAAAATAAAATAAAAAGAACCTTCTTTAAACCTTACATTCCCACATGAATAAGGCTTACGGAAAAGTCCACTAAAGGAAATCTAAGGCTTGGACGAACCCTGTGCCAACAGTGCTGGTTCATGCTACGCCAGATTTTGATACATTGTAACTAACAAAATGACAGTAACACAGTTAAATTTGTAAGGATTTCATACCTTATATTGAAAGAATATGGAGATTATGAAATGTTACAAATATAGTAAAAAATTAAATGCAAATAAAAAAAAATTAACAAAATTTGAATGAAATTTATTTTAAACAACTCAAAATAATATTTATTGGATATAATATTTTGCTATAAATACATGAAATTTTCATTCGGTAGGCATCAATGACTCTCTCTCTTTCTCTCTCTCTCTCCCTCTCTTTCTCTCTCTTTCTCTCTCAGTATCAAATATTACGAAAATGGCTAAGAAAAGTAAAGGTCAATGTAACTAACCTTCAAGTTACTTTAAATAAGAGAAAAGCTCGCTTTTGAAAATGCTAGTGCACTATGCACATTTAGTGCTCTAGAGATTGGTATAATTTTATGTTCGTCTTGTCAAAAAGTTTTCTCTTTTGATCATGCAAATGTGAAAACTATGATTAGTCGACTCCTAAACAATAACCCTTTACCACTTACCAGCACAACAATGTGGATGTTAATGAAGTTTCGTCGAAATTTTATTGTTCAATTTTGAGGTGCATGTTGTTATGTTGGTGACGTGGTGGAGGGTTATTATTTAGTCATCTGTCAATCACATTTTCAACATTATTAATAGGGTTTCTTAAACTAAAAAAACATATTAGCATTATTTTATTTTGTTTGCCTTTAGTTCTTTGTAATGTTATAATTTTCTTAAGTAGTTGTCAAGAACCTTATGGTGAGTTGAAAATTCTTTGCAGCCTTTCGGGTATAAAACTTTTAGAACCGTATAGCAACCGCATATATTTTGGTTTTGGTTCAGATTAGTTCCGTTCCCTTTTTCTGAACCCATTTGGAAGCAAATATAATTCACCTCGATTTTGCTACCGGTTCTTGTTCCAGTCGAGTAGAAATATTAGACTAATTTTTAGTGTTGTACCTTATATTCGAGTATTTCAGAGGCCAAATATAATTATTAGAAAAAAATACCAGAATACCCTAAATGTTTTTGATAAAGTATCCTAAAATCTTATGTATGTTTATATGTAATATTGTTAGCGAGGCACTTATTCGATTATCAATTCGTTTGGGGTATTACTCAATACCCACAGGTAAAGGAAAAAATGACCCATCCAAAAAATTTTTTTGTTTAGGGTACTACCCGAAATCGATTATTTAACATCGGCTTTGGTTCAGGTTTTTAGTTCTCTGTATTTTTCCCAGGCCTAAAATGAACCAATTCTGCCTAAAGGAAAAAAGCAATGAAAACATAAAGAAAAACAAGAAAAGAAACAATAGCACGTGGGTATTGGGTGGATAATCTCATTAAAACACTTGACTTTGCTCATATTCTTGAGCATGTGAAAGTTCGAGAGATGATAATGAATTTTCTGGTGATAATATACTTTGATGCATGACAATATAGCTTTTTGGGACAAAAAAAATTATGGATAAAAATATAAAATATTTACGTTTTTCTAAATAATAATATAAATAAATATTGTAATGATGAATTAATTATATTAAATTTTAAAATTGAATAGTTAAAATCAAATTATACAATAAATTATTTATACAACATTTCAATTATATAATTAATATAAAAATTAATAATCTACAAAATCAAGAATATTTATATTAAAGGAGATAATAACCGTTAAAATTTTTAGCAATAACTGGATCAATATGATTTTATCCCTAGCCTAAATTTCTTTATTACCTACTGCTTATGGTGGGAGAAGTCAAGTCCTTGATGCCAAAGTCATTAGCTGAAATCGTAACTAGTTCTCGTCATAAAGCTGGATACCCAAAAATTCAAATATTACAAAAACTATTAACTAGTCTAGTCTTCCTAATCCTAATAGAGTTAAATTTACTAACCCAATTAATCATAGACTAAATCAGGCTTGCACATTTGGTCCAAAATAAATGATAATAAAAATAAAATAAAAACAACCTTCTTTAAACCTTACCTTCCCACATGAATAAGGCTTACGGAAAAGTCCACTAAAGGAAATCTAAGGCTTGGACGAACCCTGTGCCAACAGTGCTGGTTCATGCTACGCCAGATTTTGATACATTGTAACTAACAAAATGACAGTAACACAGTTAAATTTGTAAGGATTTCATACCTTATATTGAAAGAATATGGAGATTATGAAATGTTACAAATATAGTAAAAAATTAAATGCAAATAAAAAAAATTAACAAAATTTGAATGAAATTTATTTTAAACAACTCAAAATAATATTTATTGGATATAATATTTTGCTATAAATACATGAAATTTTCATTCGGTAGGCATCAATGACTCTCTCTCTTTCTCTCTCTCTCTCCCTCTCTTTCTCTCTCTTTCTCTCTCAGTATCAAATATTACGAAAATGGCTAAGAAAAGTAAAGGTCAATGTAACTAACCTTCAAGTTACTTTAAATAAGAGAAAAGCTCGCTTTTGAAAATGCTAGTGAACTATGCACATTTAGTGCTCTAGAGATTGGTATAATTTTATGTTCGTCTTGTCAAAAAGTTTTCTCTTTTGATCATGCAAATGTGAAAACTATGATTAATCGACTCCTAAACAATAACCCTTTACCACTTACCAGCACAACAATGTGGATGTTAATGAAGTTTCGTCGAAATTTTATTGTTCAATTTTGAGGTGCATGTTGTTATGTTGGTGACGTGGTGGAGGGTTATTATTTAGTCATCTGTCAATCACATTTTCAACATTATTAATAGGGTTTCTTAAACTAAAAAAACATATTAGCATTATTTTATTTTGTTTGCCTTTAGTTCTTTGTAATGTTATAATTTTCTTAAGTAGTTGTCAAGAACCTTATGGTGAGTTGAAAATTCTTTGCAGCCTTTCGGGTATAAAACTTTTAGAACCGTATAGCAACCGCATATTTTTGGTTTGGGTTCAGATTGGTTCCGTTCCCTTTTTCTGTACCCATTTGGAAGCAAATATAATTCAGCTCGATTTTGCTACCGGTTCTTTTTCCAGTCGAGTAGAAATATTAGACTATTTTTTAGTGTTGTACCTTATATTCGAGTATTTCAGAGGCCAAATATAATTATTAGAAAAAAATACCAGAATACCCTAAATGTTTTTGATAAAGTATCCTAAAATCCTATGTATGTTTATATGTAATATTGTTAGCGAGGCACTTATTCGATTATCAATTCGTTTGGGGTATTACTCAATACCCACAGGTAAAGGAAAAAATGACCCATCCAAAAATTTTTTTTTGTTTCGGGTACTACCCGAAATCGATTATTTAACATCGGCTTTGGTTCAGGTTTTTAGTTCTCTGTATTTTTCCCAGGCCTAAAATGAACCAATTCTACCTAAAGGAAAAAAGCAATGAAAACATAAAGAAAAACAAGAAAAGAAACAATAGCACGTGGGTATTGGGTGGATAATCTCATTAAAACACTTGACTTTGCTCATATTCTTGAGCATGTGAAAGTTCGAGAGATGATAATGAATTTTCTGGTGATAATATACTTTGATGCATGACAATATAGCTTTTTGGGACAAAAAAAAATTATGGATAAAAATATAAAATATTTACGTTTTTCTAAATAATAATATAAATAAATATTGTAATGATGAATTAATTATATTAAATTTTAAAATTGAATAGTTAAAATCAAATTATACAATAAATTATTTATACAACATTTCAATTATATAATTAATATAAAAATTAATAATCTACAAAATCAAGAATATTTATATTAAAGGAGATAATAACCGTTAAAATTTTTAGCAATAACTGGATCAATATGATTTTATCCCTAGCCTAAATTTCTTTATTACCTACTGCTTATGGTGGGAGAAGTCAAGTCCTTGATGCCAAAGTCATTAGCTGAAATCGTAACTAGTTCTCGTCATAAAGCTGGATACCCAAAAATTCAAATATTACAAAAACTATTAACTAGTCTAGTCTTCCTAATCCTAATAGAGTTAAATTTACTAACCCAATTAATCATAGACTAAATCAGGCTTGCACATTTGGTCCAAAATAAATGATAATAAAAATAAAATAAAAACAACCTTCTTTAAACCTTACCTTCCCACATGAATAAGGCTTACGGAAAAGTCCACTAAAGGAAATCTAAGGCTTGGACGAACCCTGTGCCAACAGTGCTGGTTCATGCTACGCCAGATTTTGATACATTGTAACTAACAAAATGACAGTAACACAGTTAAATTTGTAAGGATTTCATACCTTATATTGAAAGAATATGGAGATTATGAAATGTTACAAATATAGTAAAAAATTAAATGCAAATAAAAAAAATTAACAAAATTTGAATGAAATTTTTTAAACAACTCAAAATTAAATATATTTATTGGATATAATATTTTGCTATAAATACATGAAATTTTCATTCGGTAGGCATCAATGACTCTCTCTCTTTCTCTCTCTCTCTCCCTCTCTTTCTCTCTCTTTCTCTCTCAGTATCAAATATTACGAAAATGGCTAAGAAAAGTAAAGGTCAATGTAACTAACCTTCAAGTTACTTTAAATAAGAGAAAAGCTCGCTTTTGAAAATGCTAGTGAACTATGCACATTTAGTGCTCTAGAGATTGGTATAATTTTATGTTCGTCTTGTCAAAAAGTTTTCTCTTTTGATCATGCAAATGTGAAAACTATGATTAATCGACTCCTAAACAATAACCCTTTACCACTTACCAGCACAACAATGTGGATGTTAATGAAGTTTCGTCGAAATTTTATTGTTCAATTTTGAGGTGCATGTTGTTATGTTGGTGACGTGGTGGAGGGTTATTATTTAGTCATCTGTCAATCACATTTTCAACATTATTAATAGGGTTTCTTAAACTAAAAAAACATATTAGCATTATTTTATTTTGTTTGCCTTTAGTTCTTTGTAATGTTATAATTTTCTTAAGTAGTTGTCAAGAACCTTATGGTGAGTTGAAAATTCTTTGCAGCCTTTCGGGTATAAAACTTTTAGAACCGTATAGCAACCGCATATTTTTGGTTTGGGTTCAGATTGGTTCCGTTCCCTTTTTCTGTACCCATTTGGAAGCAAATATAATTCAGCTCGATTTTGCTACCGGTTCTTTTTCCAGTCGAGTAGAAATATTAGACTATTTTTTAGTGTTGTACCTTATATTCGAGTATTTCAGAGGCCAAATATAATTATTAGAAAAAAATACCAGAATACCCTAAATGTTTTTGATAAAGTATCCTAAAATCTTATGTATGTTTATATGTAATATTGTTAGCGAGGCACTTATTCGATTATCAATTCGTTTGGGGTATTACTCAATACCCACAGGTAAAGGAAAAAATGACCCATCCAAAAATTTTTTTTTTTTGTTTCGGGTACTACCCGAAATCGATTATTTAACATCGGCTTTGGTTCAGGTTTTTAGTTCTCTGTATTTTTCCCAGGCCTAAAATGAACCAATTCTACCTAAAGGAAAAAAGCAATGAAAACATAAAGAAAAACAAGAAAAGAAACAATAGCACGTGGGTATTGGGTGGAAAATCTCATTAAAACACTTCACTTTGCTCATATTCTTGAGCATGTGAAAGTTCGAGAGATGATAATGAATTTTCTGGTAATAATATACTTTGATGCATGACAATATAGCTTTTTGGCACAAAGAAAATTATGGATAAAAATATAAACTTTTTACGGTTTTTTAAATAATAATATAAATAAAAATTATTATTATGAATTAATTATATTAACTTTTAAAATTGAATAGTTAAAATAAAATTATTTATACAACATTTAAAATATATAATTAATATAATAATTTATAATCTACAAAATCAAGAATATTTAAATTAAATTAGATAATAACAGTTCAATTTTTTGTGAATAATTGGATAAATATGATTTTATCCCTTGCCTAAATTTCTTTATTACCTACTGCTTATGGTGGGAGGAGTCGAGTGATTGATGCCAAAGTCATTAGCTGAAATCGTAACTAGTTCTCGACATAAAGCTGGATACCCAAAATTTCAAATATTACAAAAACTATTAACTAGTCTAGTCTTCCTAATCCTAATAGAGTTAAATTTACTAACCCTATTAATCATAGACTAGATAAGGCTTGCACATTTGGTCCAAAATAAATGATAATAAAAATAAAATAAAAAGAACCATCTTTAAACCTTACCTTCCCACATGAATAAGGCTTACGGAAAAGTCCACTAAAGAAAATCTAAGGCTTGGACGAGTCCTGTGCCAACAGTGCTGGTTCATGCTACGCTAGATTTTGATACATTGTAACTAACAAAATGACAGTAACACAGTTAAATTTGTAAGGATTTCATACCTTATATTAATAGAATATAAAGATTATGAAATGTTACAATACAGTCAAAAAAAAAAATGCAAAAAAAAAATTAACAAAATTTGTATGAAATTTATTCTAAATAACTCAAAATAATATTTACTGGATATAATATTTTGCTATAAATACATGAAATTTTCATTCGGTAGGCATCAATGACTCTTTCTCTCTCTCTCTTTCTCTCTCTTTCTCTCTCTTTCTCTCTCTCAGTCTCAAATATAACGAAATTGGCTAAGAAAAGTAAAGGTCAATGTAACTAACCTTCAAGTTACTTTAAATAAGAGAAAAGCTCGCTTTTGAAAAAGGCTAGTGAACTATGCACATTTAATGCTCTAGAGATTGGTATAATTTTATGTTCGTCTTGTCAAAAAGTTTTCTGTTTTGATCATGCAAATGTGAAGACTATGATTAATCGACTCCTAAACAATAACCCTTTACCACTTACCAGCACAACAATGTGGACGTTAATGAAGGTTCGTCGAACTTTTATTGTTCAATTTTGAGGTGCATGTTGTTATGTTGGTGACGTGGTGGAGGGTTATTATTTAGTCATCGGTCAACCATAGTTTCAACATTATGAATAGGGTTTCTTAAACTAAAAAAACATATTACCATTATTTTATTTTGTTTGCCTTTAGTTCTTTGTAATGTTATAATTTTTTTGAGTAGTTGTCAAGAACCTTATTGTGAGTTCAAAATTCTTTGTAGCCTTTCGGGTATAAGACTTTTATAACCGTATAGCAACCGCATATATTTTGGTTTGGGTTCAGATTGGTTCGGTTCCATTGTTCTGTACCCATTTGGAAGCAAATATAATTCGGCTCGATTTTGCTACCGGTTCTTGTTCCAGTCGAGTAGAAATATTAGACAATTTTTTAGTGCTGTACTTTATATTCGAGTATTTCATAGGCCAAATATAATTATTTACAAAAAATACCATAATACCCTAAATGTTTTTGGGAAAATATCCTAAAATCTCATGTATGTTTATATGTATTCTTGTTAGTCAGGTACTTATACGATTATCAATTTGTTGTGAGTATTACTCAATACCCACGGGTAAAGGAAAAAAGGAACCATCCAAATTTTTTTTTTTTCGGGTACTACCTGATATCGATTATTTAACATCGGCTTTGGTTCAGGTTGTTAGTTCTCCGTATTTTGTCCAGGCCTAAAGTGAACCAATTCTACCTGAAGGAAAAAAGCAATGAAGACATAAAGAAAAACAAGAAAAGAAACAATAGCATGTGGGTATTGGGTGGAAAATCTCATTAAAACACTTCACTTTGCTCATATTCTTGAGCATGTGAAAGTTCGAGAGATGATAATGAATTTTCTGGTGATAATATACTTTGATGCATGACAATATAGCTTTTTGGCACAAAGAAAATTATGGATAAAAATATAAACTTTTTACGGTTTTCTAAATAATAATATATATAAAAATTATTATGATGAATTAATTATATTAAATTTTAAAATTGAATAGTTAAAATAAATTATTTATACAACATTTAAAATATATAATTAATATAATAATTTATAATCTACAAAATCAAGAATACTTAAATTAAATGAGATAATAACAGTTCAATTTTTTGTGAATAACTGGATAAATATGATTTTATCCCTCGCCTAAATTTATTTATTACCTACTGCTTATGGTGGGAGGAGTCGAGTGATTGATGCCAAAGTCATTAGCTGAAATCGTAACTAGTTCTCGACATAAAGCTGGATACCAAAAATTTCAAATATTACAAACATATTAACTAGTCTAGTCTTCCTAATCCTAATAGAGTTAAATTTACTAACCCAATTAATCATAGACTAGATAAGGCTTGCACATTTGGTCCAAAATAAATTATAATAAAAATAAAATAAAAAGAACCTTCTTTAAACCTTACCTTTCCACATGAATAAGGCTTAGGGAAAAGTCCACTAAAGAAAATCTAAGGCTTGGACGAGCCCTGTGCCAACAGTGCTGGTTCATGCTACGCTAGATTTTGATACATTGTAACTAACAAAATGACAATAACACAGTTAAATTTGTAAGGATTTCATACCTTATATTAATAGAATATAAAGATTATGAAATGTTACAAATATAGTCAAAAAAAAAATGCAAAAAAAAAATTAACAAAATTTATATGAAATTTATTCTAAACAACTCAAAATAATATTTACTGGATATAATATTTTGCTATAAAGACATGAAATTTTCATTCGGTAGGCATCAATGACTCTTTCTCTCTCTCTCTTTCTCTCTCTTTCTTTCTCTCAGTCTCAAATATAACGAAAATGGCTAAGAAAAGTAAAGGTCAACGTAACTAACCTTCAAGTTACTTTAAATAAGAGAAAAGCTCGTTTTTGAAAAAGGCTAGTGAACTATGCACATTTAATGCTCTAGAGATTGGTATAATTTTATGTTCGTCTTGTCAAAAAGTTTTCTCTTTTGATCATGCAAATGTTAAGACTATGATTAATCGACTCCTAAACAATAACCCTTTACCACTTACCAGCACAACAATGTGGACGTTAATGAAGGTTCGTCGAACTTTTATTGTTCAATTTTGAGGTGCATGTTGTTATGTTGGTGACGTGGTGGAGGGTTATTATTTAGTCATCGTTCAACCACATTTTCAACATTATTAATAGGGTTTCTTAAACTAAAAAAACATATTAGCATTATTTTATTTTGTTTGCCTTTAGTTCTTTGTAATGTTATAATTTTTTTAAGTAGTTGTCAAGAACCTTATTGTGAGTTCAAAATTCTTTGTAGCCTTTCGGGTATAAGACTTTTATAACCGTATAGCAACCGCATATATTTTGGTTTGGGTTCAGATTTGTTCGGTTCCATTGTTCTGTACCCATTTGGAAGCAAATATAATTCGGCTCGATTTTGCTACCGGTTCTTGTTCCCCTCGAGTAGAAATATTAGACAATTTTTTAGTGCTGTACTTTATATTCGAGTATTTCATAGGCCAAATATAATTATTTACAAAAAAATACCATAATACCCTAAATGTTTTTGGGAAAATATCTATAAATCTCATGTATGTTTATATCTTTTCTTGTTAGTCAGGTACTTATACGATTATCAATTTGTTTGGAGTATTACTCAATACCCACGGGTAAAGGAAAAAAGGACCCATCCAAGATTTTTTTTTTTTTCGGGTACTACCTGATATCGATTATTTAACATCGGCTTTGGTTCAGGTTGTTAGTTCTCCGTATTTTGTCCAGGCCTAAAGTGAACCAATTCTACCTGAAGGAAAAAAGAAATGAAGACATAAAGAAAAACAAGAAAAGAAACAATAGCAGGTGGGTATTGGGTGGAAAATCTCATTAAAACACTTCACTTTGCTCATATTCTTGAGCATGTGAAAGTTCGAGAGATGATAATGAATTTTCTGGTGATAATATACTTTGATGCATGACAATATAGCTTTTTGGCACAAAGAAAATTATGGATAAAAATATAAACTTTTTACGGTTTTCTAAATAATAATATAAATAAAAATTATTATGATGAATTAATTATATTAAATTTTAAAATTGAATAGTTAAAATAAAATTATAAAATAGATTATTTATACAACATTTAAAATATATAATTAATATAATAATTTATAATCTACAAAATCAAGAATATTTAAATTAAATGATATAATAACAGTTCAATTTTTTGTGAATAACTGGATAAATATGATTTTATCCCTTGCCTAAATTTCTTTATTACCTACTGCTTATGGTGGGAGGAGTCGAGTGATTGATGCCAAAGTCATTAGCTGAAATCGTAACTAGTTCTCGACATAAAGCTGGATACCCAAAATTTCAAATATTACAAAAACTATTAACTAGTCTAGTCTTCCTAATCCTAATAAAGTTAAATTTACTAACCCAATTAATCATAGACTAGATAAGGCTTGCACATTTGGTCCAAAATAAATGATAATAAAAATAAAATAAAAAGAACCTTCTTTAAACCTTACCTTCCCACATGAATAAGGCTTACGGAAAAGTCCACTAAAGAAAATCTAAGGCTTGGACGAGCCCTGTGCCAACAGTGCTGGTTCATGCTACGCTAGATTTTGATACATTGTAACTAACAAAATGACAGTAACACAGTTAAATTTGTAAGGATTTCATACCTTATATTAATAGAATATAAAGATTATAAAATGTTACAATAAAGTCAAAAAAAAATGCAAAAAAAAAATTAACAAAATTTGTATGAAATTTATTCTAAGCAACTCAAAATAATATTTACTAGATATAATATTTTGCTATAAATACATGAAATTTTCATTCGGTAGGCATCAATGACACTTTCTCTCTCTCTCTTTCTCTCTCTTTCTCTCTCTTTCTTTCTCTCAGTCTCAAATATAACGAAAATGGCTAAGAAAAGTAAAGGTCAACGTAACTAACCTTCAAGTTACTTTAAATAAGAGAAAAGCTCGTTTTTGAAAAAGGCTAGTGAACTATGCACATTTAATGCTCTAGAGATTGGTATAATTTTATGTTCGTCTTGTCAAAAAGTTTTCTCTTTTGATCATGCAAATGTTAAGACTATGATTAATCGACTCCTAAACAATTTTACCACTTACCAGCACAACAATGTGGACGTTAATGAAGGTTCGTCGAACTTTTATTGTTCAATTTTGAGGTGCATGTTGTTATGTTGGTGACGTGGTGGAGGGTTATTATTTAGTCATCGTTCAACCACATTTTCAACATTATTAATAGGGTTTCTTAAACTAAAAAAACATATTACCATTATTTTATTTTGTTTGCCTTTAGTTCTTTGTAATGTTATAATTTTTTTAAGTAGTTGTCAAGAACCTTATTGTGAGTTCAAAATTCTTTGTAGCCTTTCGGGTATAAGACTTTTATAACCGTATAGCAACCGCATATATTTTGGTTTGGGTTCAGATTGGTTCGGTTCCATTGTTTTATACCCATTTGTAAGCAAATATAATTCGGCTCGATTTTGCTACCGGTTCTTGTTCCCGTCGAGTAGAAATTAGACAATTTTTTAGTGCTGTACTTTATATTCGAGTATTTCATAGGCCAAATATAATTATTTACAAAAAAATACCATAATACCCTAAATGTTTTTGGGAAAATATCCTTAAATCTCATGTATGTTTATATGTATTCTTGTTAGTCAGGTACTTATATGATTATAAATTTGTTTGGAGTATTACTCAATACCCACGGGTAAAGGAAAAAAGGACCCATCCAAGATTTTTTTTTTTCGGGTACTACCTGATATCGATTACTTAACATCGGCTTTGGTTCAGGTTGTTAGTTCTCCGTATTTTGTCCAGGCCTAAAGTGAACCAATTCTACCTGAAGGAAAAAAGCAATGAAGACATAAAGAAAAACAAGAAAAGAAACAATAGCAGGTGGGTATTGGGTGGAAAATCTCATTAAAACACTTCACTTTGCTCATATTCTTGAGCATGTGAAAGTTCGAGAGATGATAATGAATTTTCTGGTGATAATATACTTTGATGCATGACAATATAGCTTTTTGGCACAAAGAAAATTATGGATAAAAATATAAACTTTTTACGGTTTTCTAAATAATAATATAAATAAAAATTATTATGATGAATTAATTATATTAAATTTTAAAATTGAATAGTTAAAATAAAATTATAAAATAGATTATTTATACAACATTTAAAATATATAATTAATAAAATAATTTATAATCTACAAAATCAAGAATATTTAAATTAAATGAGATAATAACAGTTCAATTTTTTGTGAATAACTGGATAAATATGATTTTATCCTCGCCTAAATTTATTTATTACCTACTGCTTATGGTGGGAGGAGTCGAGTGATTGATGCCAAAGTCATTAGCTGAAATCGTAACTAGTTCTCGACATAAAGCTGGATACCCAAAATTTCAAATATTACAAAAACTATTAACTAGTCTAGTCTTCCTAATCCTAATAGAGTTAAATTTACTAACCCAATTAATCATAGACTAGATAAGGCTTGCACATTTGGTCCAAAAATAAATGATAATGAAAATAAAATAAAAAGAACCTTCTTTAAACCATACATTCGCACATGAATAAGGCTTAGAAAAAAGTCCACTAAAGAAAATCTAAGGCTTGGGCGAGCCTTGTGCCAACAGTGCTGGTTCATGCTACGCTAGATTTTGATACATTGTAACTAACAAAATGACAATAACACAGTTAAATTTGTAAGGATTTCATACCTTATATTAATAGAATATAAAGATTATGAAATGTTACAAATATAGTCAAAAAAAAAAATGCAAAAAAAAAATTAACAAAATTTATATGAAATTTATTCTAAACAACTCAAAATAATATTTACTGGATATAATATTTTGCTATAAATACATGAAATTTTCATTCGGCAGGCATCAATGACTCTTTCTCTCTCTCTCTTTCTCTCTCTTTCTCTCTCTTTCTTTCTCTCAGTCTCAAATATAACGAAAATGGCTAAGAAAAGTAAAGGTCAACGTAACTAACCTTCAAGTTACTTTAAATAAGAGAAAAGCTCGTTTTTGAAAAAGGCTAGTGAACTATGCACATTTAATGCTCTAGAGATTGGTATAATTTTATGTTCGTCTTGTCACAAAGTTTTCTCTTTTGATCATGCAAATGTTAAGACTATGATTAATCGGCTCCAAAACAATAACCCTTTACCACTTACCAGCACAACGATGTGCACGTTAATGAAGGTTCGTCGAACTTTTATTGTTCAATTTTGAGGTGCATGTTGTTATGTTGGTGTCGTGGTGGAGGGTTATTATTTAGTCATCTTGTTCCCCTCGAGTAGAAATATTAGACAATTTTTTAGTGCTGTACTTTATATTCGGGTATTTCATAGGCCAAATATAATTATTTACAAAAAAATACCATAATACCCTAAATGTTTTTGAGAAAATATCCTAAAATCTCATGTATGTTTATATGTATTCTTGTTAGTCAGGTACTTATACGATTATCAATTTGTTTGGAGTATTACTCAATACCCACGGGTAAAGGAAAAAAGGACCCATCCAAGATTTTTTTTTTTGGGTACTACCTGATATCGATTATTTAAAATCGGCTTTGGTTCAGGTTGTTAGTTCTCCGTATTTTGTCCAGGCCTAAAGTGAACCAATTCTAGCTGAAGGAAAAAAGCAATGAAGACATAAAGAAAAACAAGAAAAGAAACAATAGCAGGTGGGTATTGGGTGGAAAATCTCATTAAAACACTTCAATTTGCTCATATTCTTGAGCATTTGAAAGTTCGAGAGATGATAATGAACTTTCGGGTGATAATATACTTTGATGCATGACAATATATCTTTTTGGCACAAAGAAAATTATGGATATAAATATAATCTTTTTACAGTTTTCTAAATAATAATATAAATAAAAATTATTATGATGAATTAATTATATTAAATTTTAAAATTGAATAGTTAAAATAAATTATTTATACAACATTTAAAATATATAATTAATATAATAATTTATAATCTACAAAATCAAGAATATTTAAATTAAATGAGATAATAACAGTTCAAATTTTATTGAATAACTGGATAAATATGATTTTATCCTCGCCTAAATTTCTTTATTACCTACTGCTTATGGTGGGAGGAGTCGAGTGATTGATGCCAAAGTCATTAGCTGAAATCGTAACTAGTTCTCGACATAAAGCTGGATACCCAAAATTTCAAATATTACAAAAACTATTAACTAGTCTAGTCTTCCTAATCCTAATAGAGTTAAATTTACTAACCCAATTAATCATAGACTAAATAAGGCTTGCACATTTGGTCCAAAAATAAATAATAATGAAAATAAAATAAAAAGAACCTTCTTTAAACCTTACATTCCCACATGAATAAGGCTTAGGAAAAAGTCCACTAAAGAAAATCTAAGGCTTGGACGAGCCCTGTGCCAACAGTGCTGGTTCATGCTACGCTAGATTTTGATACATTGTAACTAACAAAATGACAATAACACAGTTAAATTTGTAAGGATTTCATACCTTATATTAATAGAATATAAAGATTATGAAATGTTACAAATATAGTAAAAAAAAAAAAATGCAAAAAAAAAATTAACAAAATTTATATGAAATTTATTCTAAACAACTCAAAATAATATTTACTGGATATAATATTTTGCTATAAATACATGAAATTTTCATTCGGTAGACATCAATGACTCTTTCTCTCTCTCTCTTTCTCTCTCTTTCTCTCTCTTTCTTTCTCTCAGTCTCAAATATAACGATAATGGCTAAGAAAAGTAAAGGTCAACGTAACTAACCTTCAAGTTACTTTAAATAAGAGAAAAGCTCGTTTTTGAAAAAGGCTAGTGAACTATGCACATTTAATGCTCTAGAGATTGGTATAATTTTATGTTCGTCTTGTCAAAAAGTTTTCTCTTTTGATCATGCAAATGTTAAGACTATGATTAATCGACTCCTAAACAATTTTACCACTTACCAGCACAACAATGTGGACGTTAATGAAGGTTCGTCGAACTTTTATTGTTCAATTTTGAGGTGCATGTTGTTATGTTGGTGACGTGGTGGAGGGTTATTATTTAGTCATCGTTCAAGCAAATTTTCAACATTATTAATAGGGTTTCTTAAACTAAAAAAACATATTACCATTATTTTATTTTGTTTGCCTTTAGTTCTTTGTAATGTTATAATTTTTTTAAGTAGTTGTCAAGAACCTTATTGTGAGTTCAAAATTCTTTGTAGCCTTTCGGGTATAAGACTTTTATAACCGTATAGCAACCGCATATATTTTGGTTTGGGTTCAGATTGGTTCGGTTCCATTGTTTTGTACCCATTTGTAAGCAAATATAATTCGGCTCGATTTTGCTACCGGTTCTTGTTCCCGTCGAGTAGAAATTAGACAATTTTTTAGTGCTGTACTTTATATTCGAGTATTTCATAGGCCAAATATAATTATTTACAAAAAAATACCATAATACCCTAAATGTTTTTGGGAAAATATCCTTAAATCTCATGTATGTTTATATGTATTCTTGTTAGTCAGGTACTTATATGATTATCAATTTGTTTGGATTATTACTCAATACCCACGGGTAAACGAAAAAAGGACCCATCCAAGATTTTTTTTTTTTTCGGGTACTACCTGATATCGATTATTTAACATCGGCTTTGGTTCAGGTTGTTAGTTCTCCGTATTTTGTCCAGGCCTAAAGTGAACCAATTCTACCTGAAGGAAAAAAGCAATGAAGACATAAAGAAAAACAAGAAAAGAAACAATAGCAGGTGGGTATTGGGTGGAAAATCTCATTAAAACACTTCACTTTCCTCATATTATTACCTACTGCCTAGATTTTGATACATTGTAACTAACAAAATGACAGTAACACAGTTAAATTTGTAAGGATTTTATACCTTATATTAATAGAATATAAAGACTATGAAATGTTACAAATATAATCAAAAAATAAAATGCAAAAAAAAAATTAACAAAATTTATATGAAATTTATTCTAAACAACTCAAAATAATATTTACTGGATATAATATTTTGCTATAAATACATGAAATTTTCATTCGGTAGGCATCAATGACTCTTTCTCTCTCTCTCTCTTTCTCTCTCTTTCTCTCTCTCAGTCTCAAATATAACGAAATTGGCTAAGAAAAGTAAAGGTCAATGTAACTAACCTTCAAGTTACTTTAAATAAGAGAAAAGCTCGCTTTTGAAAAAGGCTAGTGAACTATGCACATTTATTGCTCTAGAGATTGGTATAATTTTATGTTCGTCTTGTCAAAAAGTTTTCTCTTTTGATCATGCAAATTTTAAGACTATGATTAATCGACTCCTAAACAATAACCCTTTACCACTTACCAGCACAACAATGTGGACGTTAATGAAGGTTCGTCGAACTTTTATTGTTCAATTTTGAGGTGCATGTTGTTATGTTGGTGACGTGGTGGAGGGTTATTATTTAGTCATCGGTCAACCACAATTTCAACATTATGAATAGGGTTTCTTAAACTAAAAAAACATATTAGCATTATTTTATTTTGTTTGCCTTTAGTTCTTTGTAATGTTATAATTTTTTTGAGTAGTTGTCAAGAACCTTATTGTGAGTTCAAAATTCTTTGTAGCCTTTCCGGTATAAGACTTTTATAACCGTATAGCAACCGCATATATTTTGGTTTGGGTTCAGATTGGTTCGGTTCCATTGTTCTGTACCCATTTGGAAGCAAATATAATTCGGCACGATTTTGCTACCGGTTCTTGTTCCAGTCGAGTAGAAATATTAGACAATTTTTTAGTGCTGTACTTTATATTCGGGTATTTCATAGGCCAAATATAATTATTTACAAAAAAATACCATAATACCCTAAATGTTTCTGAGAAAATATCCTAAAATCTCATGTATGTTTATATGTATTCTTGTTAGTCAGGTACTTATACGATTATCAATTTGTTTGGAGTATTACTCAATACCCACGGGTAAAGGAAAAAAGGACCCATCCAAGATTTTTTTTTTTTGGGTACTACCTGATATCGATCATTTATCATCAGCTTTGGTTCAGGTTGTTAGTTCTCCGTATTTTGTCCAGGCCTAAAGTGAACCAATTCTACCTGAAGGAAAAAAGCAATGAAAACATAAAGAAAAACAAGAAAATAAACAATAGCAGGTGGGTATTGGGTGGAAAATCTCATTAAAACACTTCACTTTCCTCATATTCTTGAGCATTTGAAAGTTCAAGAGATGATAACGAACTTTCGGGTGATAATATACTTTGATGCATGACAATATATCTTTTTGGCACAAAGAAAATTATGGATATAAATATAATCTTTTTACAGTTTTCTAAATAATAATATAAATAAAAATTATTATGATGAATTAATTATATTAAATTTTAAAATTGAATAGTTAAAATAAATTATTTATACAACATTTAAAATATATAATTAATATAATAATTTATAATCTACAAAATCAAAAATATTTAAATTAAATGAGATAATAACAGTTCAAATTTTATTGAATAACTGGATAAATATGATTTTATCCCTAGCCTAAATTTCTTTATTACCTACTGCTTATGGTGGGAGGAGTCGAGTGATTGATGCCAAAGTCATTAGCTGAAATCGTAACTAGTTCTCGACATAAAGCTGGATACCCAAAATTTCAAATATTACAAAAACTATTAACTAGTCTAGTCTTCCTAATCCTAATAGAGTTAAATTTACTAACCCAATTAATCATAGACTAGATAAGGCTTGCACATTTGATCCAAAATAAATGATAATAAAAATAAAATAAAAAGAACCTTCTTTAAACCTTACCTTCCCACATGAATAAGGCTTAGGGAAAAGTCCACTAAAGAAAATCTAAGGCTTGGACGAGCCCTGTGCCAACAGTGCTGGTTCATGCTACGCTAGATTTTGATACATTGTAACTAACAAAATGACAGTAACACAGTTAAATTTGTAAGGATTTCATACCTTATATTAATAGAATATAAAGATTATGAAATGTTACAAATATAGTCAAAAAAAAAATGCAAAAAAAAAATTAACAAAATTTATATGAAATTTATTCTAAACAACTCAAAATAATATTTACTGGATATAATATTTTGCTATAAATACATGAAATTTTCATTCGGTAGGCATCAATGACTCTTTCTCTCTCTCTCTTTCTCTCTCTTTCTCTCTCTTTCTCTCTCTCAGTCTCAAATATAACGAAAATGGCTAAGAAAAGTAAAGGTCAATGTAACTAACCTTCAAGTTACTTTAAATAAGAGAAAAGCTCGTTTTTGAAAAAGGCTAGTGAACTATGCACATTTAATGCTCTAGAGATTGGTATAATTTTATGTTCGTCTTGTCAAAAAGTTTTCTCTTTTGATCATGCAAATGTTAAGACTATCATTAATCGACTCCTAAACAATTTTACCACTTACCAGCACAACAATGTGGACGTTAATGAAGGTTCGTCGAACTTTTATTGTTCACTTTTGAGGTGCATGTTGTTATGTTGGTGTCGTGGTGGAGGGTTATTATTTAGTCATCGGTCAACCACAGTTTCAACATTATGAATAGGGTTTCTTAAACTAAAAAAACATATTAGCATTATTTTATTTTGTTTGCCTTTAGTTCTTTGTAATGTTATACTTTTTTTGAGTAGTTGTCAAGAACCTTATTGTGAGTTCAAAATTCTTTGTAGCCTTTCGGGTATAAGACTTTTATAACCGTATAGCAACCGCATATATTTTGGTTTGGGTTCAGATTGGTTCGGTTCCATTGTTCTGTACCCATTTGGAAGTAAATATAATTCGGCTCGATTTTGCTACTGGTTCTTGTTCCAGTCGAGTCTCTCTCTCGAAATATTAGACAATTTTTTAGTGCTGTACTTTATATTCGAGTATTTCATAGGCCAAATATAATTATTTACAAAAAAATACCATAATACCCTAAATGTTTTTGGGAAAATATCCTAAAATATCATGTATGTTTATATGTATTCTTGTTAGTCAGGTACTTATACGATTATCAATTTGTTTGGAGTATTACTCAATACCCACGGGTAAAGGAAAAAGGACCCATCCAAGATTTTTTTTTTTTCGGGTACTACCTGATATCGATTATTTAACATCGGCTTTGGTTCAGGTTGTTAGTTCTCCGTATTTTGTCCAGGCCTAAAGTGAACCAATTCTACCTGAAGGAAAAAAGCAATGAAGACATAAAGAAAAACAAGACAAGAAACAATAGCAGGTAGGTATTGGGTGGAAAATCTCATTAAAACACTTCACTTTGCTCATATTCTTGAGCATTTGAAAGTTCGAGAGATGATAATGAACTTTCGGGTGATAATATACTTTGATGCATGACAATATAGCTTTTTGGCACAAAGAAAATTATGGATAAAATTATAATCTTTTTACGGTTTTCTAAATAATAATATAAATAAAAATTATTATTATGAATTAATTATATTAAATTTTAAAATTGAATATTTAAAATAAATTATTTATACAACATTTAAAATATATAATTAATATAATAATTTATAATCTACAAAATCAAAAATATTTAAATTAAATGAGATAATAACAGTTCAAATTTTATTGAATAACTGGATAAATATGATTTTATCCCTAGCCTAAATTTCTTTATTACCTACTGCTTATGGTGGGAGGAGTCGAGTGATTGATGCCAAAGTCATTAGCTGAAATCGTAACTAGTTCTCGACATAAAGCTGGATACCCAAAATTTCAAATATTACAAAAACTATTAACTAGTCTAGTCTTCCTAATCCTAATAGAGTTAAATTTACTAACCCAATTAATCATAGACTAGATAAGGCTTGCACATTTGATCCAAAATAAATGATAATAAAAATAAAATAAAAAGAACCTTCTTTAAACCTTACCTTCCCACATGAATAAGGCTTAGGGAAAGGTCCACTAAAGAAAATCTAAGGCTTGGACGAGCCCTGTGCCAACAGTGCTGGTTCATGCTACGCTAGATTTTGATACATTGTAACTAACAAAATGACAGTAACACAGTTAAATTTGTAAGGATTTCATACCTTATATTAATAGAATATAAAGATTATGAAATGTTACAAATATAGTCAAAAAAAAAATGCAAAAAAAAAAATTAACAAAATTTATATGAAATTTATTCTAAACAACTCAAAATAATATTTACTGGATAAAATATTTTGCTATAAATACATGAAATTTTCATTCGATAGGCATCAATGACTCTTTCTCTCTCTCTCTTTCTCTCTCTTTCTCTCCCGGTCTTTCTCTCTCTTTCTCTCTCTCAGTCTCAAATATAACGAAAATGGCTAAGAAAAGTAAAGGTCAATGTAACTAACCTTCAAGTTACTTTAAATAAGAGAAAAGCTCGTTTTTGAAAAAGGCTAGTGAACTATGCACATTTAATGCTCTAGAGATTGGTATAATTTTATGTTCGTCTTGTCAAAAAGTTTTCTCTTTTGATCATGCAAATGTTAAGACTATGATTAATCGACTCCTAAACAATTTTACCACTTACCAGCACAACAATGTGGACGTTAATGAAGGTTCGTGAACTTTTATTGTTCACTTTTGAGGTGCATGTTGTTATGTTGGTGTCGTGGTGGAGGGTTATTATTTAGTCATCGGTCAACCACAGTTTCAACATTATGAATAGGGTTTCTTAAACTAAAAAAAACATATTAGCATTATTTTATTTTGTTTGCCTTTAGTTCTTTGTAATGTTATACTTTTTTTGAGTAGTTGTCAAGAACCTTATTGTGAGTTCAAAATTCTTTGTAGCCTTTCGGGTATAAAGACTTTTATAACCGTATAGCAACCGCATATATTTTGGTTTGGGTTCAGATTGGTTCGGTTCCATTGTTCTGTACCCATTTGGAAGCAAATATAATTCGGCTCGATTTTGCTACCGGTTCTTGTTCCAGTCGAGTAGAAATATTAGACAATTTTTTAGTGCTGTACTTTATATTCGAGTATTTCATAGGCCAAATATAATTATTTACAAAAAAATACCATAATACCCTAAATATTTTTGGGAAAATATCCTAAAATATCATGTATGTTTATATGTATTCTTGTTAGTCAGGTACTTATACGATTATCAATTTGTTTGGAGTATTACTCAATACCCACGGGTAAAGGAAAAAAAGGACCCATCCAAGATTTTTTTTTTTCGGGTACTACCTGATATCGATTATTTAACATCGGCTTTGGTTCAGGTTGTTAGTTCTCCGTATTTTGTCCAGGCCTAAAGTGAACCAATTCTACCTGAAGGAAAAAAGCAATGAAGACATAAAGAAAAACAAGAAAAGAAACAATAGCAGGTAGGTATTGGGTGGAAAATCTCATTAAAACACTTCACTTTGCTCATATTCTTGAGCATTTGTGAAAGTTCGAGAGATGATAATGAACTTTCGGGTGATAATATACTTTGATGCATGACAATATAGCTTTTTGGCACAAAGAAAATTATGGATAAAATTATAATCTTTTTACGGTTTTCTAAATAATAATATAAATAAAAATTATTATGATGAATTAATTATATTAAATTTTAAAATTGAATAGTTAAAATAAATTATTT
>JAKUCM010006611.1:0-11861 GCA_023374145.1 Lepidium sativum | reverse complement strand
AGAGAGAGAGATATCCTAAAGCTTTTCTAAATCGTCTTAATTCAGAAAGCAACATGTTTAACTCATCATCACTCAATGCATTATTTACTATTACTGGATAAGTAGAGTTGGATCCAAGAAATGCGTACCTGAGCCCGGAGGGGAGTGGTTTGAGTTCCACTTTCAGTGATTTGAGCTCCGACCCGTCATCATCGATCTGATACTCGACCTTAGTGTGGTCGAGTGTTGAGGTCGAGTATTGATTTCCAGAGGCTGAATCGGAATGCTCGAGCTCTGTTTGCTCGAGTGTTGAGGTTGAGTGTAAGGTCTCGAACTGTTTTTCACTTTTCAGTGATTTGCAAGAGTCCAACAAGCCTTTGTAGACCTCAGTTTCTTCGTATATGTATCCATCACAACCGTCTTTTATCAAAGCAGTACCAAGGTGGTCTTTCTCCATCAATTCTCCAAACAGGTCCTTTGAAAGATTATCTATTTCTTGCACCACGAACAGCTGACCCTCAATGGTTGGTTTTCTCATTATGTCGCTGATGCTGAAAGTCATCTTGAAATCTTTCCCAAGGTTGAGTTCGATTTATCCTTTTGGCACATTGATCACAGCTCCTGCAGTGGCTAAGAAGGGCCTTGAAAAGTAAATCAAATTTTTTATGGTAAAAATCTAAAACATCAAATAATTTGAAAAGTTAAAACGTTTATACAATGTTATAAACCTTAATTATTTGTGAAAATGTTGTAGGCGCTCACACGTTTGGAAGAGCACGATGTCTAATCGTGACTGCTCGTCTTTACAACTTCCAAGGTACAAACGGACCAGACCCAACTTTAAACACAACTTACCTCGCTGAACTGCGTCAACTGTGTCCTGAAAACGGAGAAGGCACCGTTTTGGCCAATTTCGATCCAGTGACTCCAAATGCTTTCGACAGTCAATACTATACCAATCTTCGTAATGGAAAAGGTTTGATTCAGAGTGACCAAGTGCTCTTCTCAACCCCAAAAGCCGATACAATCGGAATAGTAAAGCTATACAGCAGCAGTCAGGCTGTGTTCTTTAAATCATTCGTTAAATCAATGATTAGGATGGGAGATCTTAAACCTTTGACTGGAAAACAAGGTGAAATAAGACAGAACTGTAGGGTCGTGAATTCGGGAATTAGGGTTGTGGGGAAAGATGATGGTGATGTGAGTTCTATGTAATTATGTCGGGGACACAAATGTGGATGGATGTGTATGAAACACACAAAATGGGTTGAACATGTCTACTAAATAAATGTTCTCACAACTGCTTATGAGGTTAATGAAAATTCGTCTTGAATAACACTTTTGATCCGATCTTTAGATTTTTATAATACAATAATATATGGTGTTCACTAGCCCTAGGCATTGAAACCGAAATATGTATCTTTGGTTTTTTGGTTTTATCTGACTTTTAACTGACGATAAAAAAATAACCAAATATGAACTAAAACTAATTATACTAATTAATTAATTATACTAACTAATGTTCAATTTTTTATTATTATTATATTAGTTATTGTATTTATAATTCGAGTTCTTTGGTTACTTTTTAGTACAAGTAATTTAATTTCTATTTTAAATACTCATAGTTTTAACCCAAAAAAAGGAAAAAAATATACTCATTTAAAATTGAAACAGAGAAAAACTAAACTCAATTTTAGTTAATATCGGTATAGTTACCAGTTACCATGTATCAAAAACCCTACAAAATTAACTCAAACCAAACAGAACAGATAACCAGTTTACACATCACTTTGTGTATACAATAGAAAGCCCAAACGATAGAACAATTAAAGCCCAAGTTTAAAGTAGAAGTAAGCAGATTTGGGCTTCTATTGAGTCATAAAATTTAAAATTAGAACTAAAAAATATATAACTTCAACGCATGAATTGATTTGATGAGAAAAATTTTGACGAAAAAAAGAAAGAATTGATTTGATGACAATAATGTGATTCATTGGGACAAAAGAGAAACATATTTTACGCATATGTGTTCACTTGGACGCACGTGCCTGTCTGTACACATATGATCCATCCATATTTTGTATTTATATAAGTTTTGATTGGTTAGGTATGGAGCTTCATCAATCATCTAAAAATGGGTTCTTAGTTGTTTTCTACCACTACTTATATTACTTTTTTATATCTTTTTGTTCGAAAGTCTATACTTTCTTAAGTAAAGTAGTTAATGGACTGATTGGTTAAGATAATAGCTTTGAGTTTTTTTAATACAATTTTGGTGGTATATATTTTATTACAAGTATTTTAGTATTGCTTGGCATAAAAATTATTTTTTGTAAAGTTCATAAATTTATTGACTATAAGTTTTTGTTTTCTTCAACCAAATATCCTCTATAAAGAAATAAAATTTGTTTTATAAAGTAACAAGAATCAAAAGTAAATCATGTTAGAAAATATTTATATTTCTGGCTTTTTTATCAGAAATTTATTTAGATAACCGTATTACCTTGTATGCTATAATTTATGTTAGAAATCATGTAGACAAAAGATTACTATTTGAAAAACCATTTACAAAATAATAAAAGAAATAACTATTTAATCTCTATGATTGAATTTTTAGATTTTATATAGCAAATACGTTTTAAAGAAAAGGAAATACAATTTTATGTCTAATCTTAAGGATAGATGATAGTTTAAAAAATAAGAAAGACAATAATATGTCCAATCTTTTGGATACATGTGAGTTTAACTTAGTAGTTATCATGATTCTAGTAATGTTGACGCATTGTAGGACCAATGTGATAGTTCTCGTGTCACCAATTCCATTTACCAAATACATTACTTGTTTCCGTATATATATTATGCCAAATACAATTAACAATGTTTTAGCATTTTTCATATATTTCTGTTTACGAAACTACTTGTATAAAACATTTACTTTTTTCTTTTATATTTTTTTGTTGAAAATATTTAATATAGAAACTTAATGATTATCATTTTTTGAGAAAATCATGACATATATAAAAGGATTATACTGATAGCATGTCGTAATTGATTTAGTTATTGAAATCAATGTCCAAATAGTGTCCAAGACTCTTACCTATGTGAACAACCATCAAGAACTCATATACCAAAAAGATATACCACATATCTTGACGAAAAAATACTCCAAATTATTTTGGTATTAGCGTGCATGATTAGATAACTATCCGTAAAGTTTGTGTGAAATTGATGTTATATTAAATTTGGAGGAGTAGGAATAGATCATCACCCTTTCATTTTTAGGGCAAAAGAAAACGTGATTTAAGAAAATTAAACCAGAAAATGAAAGAGATACGTTGAACCTAGACATAAATGATATTTCTTGTCAATATCATTACTTAATATTTAGGAAAATAGTAATTAAACCTAGACATATATACTTCTATTGATTGGGTGTTTAGAAAACTGAAAATCGGACTTGGATTTGCTTTATTATTTGTAAATTTGTTACCAAAAATTGCATAAAAACTTTAGCCTTTCTAAAAAGTAAAAGCTAGCTTCAGTTTGAGAAACACCCATACGTAAGCTCTTGTAAACTATTTTACATGAAAACTGTTTTGAATTCAATGAACAATTTCATCTCATACTTTGTTTATAAGATTTAATATATATAAATAAATTATTAATTTTAAAAGTATAAATTTGTAGTTGATTTAAACGATAGAAGTCTTTAAAATAAAAATATAGGTTAGTGGTATTTGATCAAACAAATCGATACTTTAGCAATTGGATTAATTTATCAAAAGTGGGATACTTTCATTTTGAACGTTATAAACTACAGTTATTATTCATAATTATACTACACTTCATAATTGTCCTTAAGAATAGATTTAAGCTATGCATAGCCAGATCTAAACTTTATGGAACCCCATTCAAAATTAAGAAAACCAATAATATAGAAAAAGCTAAATAAACAAATAAAATTAATGTAGGAAAAAAAGTATCATAAATTTAAAAAATAACAAGTTAACAACAACACTTGGCAATATTTTTTTTTTTACATTTTTCTCTACAAAATCATTCATTAAAGTTGCAATTAAAATTTTTAAACATGTTTTTTTCTATTGCTAACATAGCCAATTCATTTAGTATTTTATGTGACATAGTCGATCGTAGGTAAGATTTTATTAACTTCAGTTTAGAGAAACTTCTTTCAGCTAAAGCAATTGAAATTGGAATGGTGAACATTATCCTATACGCAACTCATAGATTAGAATAACAATCCTTGAATCTCTTCAAAAGTCGAACATTTATGTTGTTTTCTTTAAATGCTTTGGAAGAATTCCTCAAAAAAAATTGATTTCCTGAAATAAATCATTCCAATCAATATTTGAAATTTTTCTATGTTTACGATTTTTTTTTAATTAGTACATGATATCCTCAAACAGGCTGAGATTTATTCCATCAAATTCCTCAATTTCTTCAATTTCATCTAACTGAAGATTTAGGTTTCTTAAAATACATGAAAATAAAACTACATAAATATTTAGGTTTCACAATTTCAATTTCTTAAATTTCCTCAATGTCCTCATGTAGAGTACCCTATGTAAATGTTAATTTTCCAGTAAATGTTACCCTATGTCGACATGAGAGGCATTTCCATCCTTTCTCTAACGTTTCCTGGAAACCATCTTTACTAATTAATATTTTGTAAAAAATTAATTGGTGTCTTCTTTGATATGGTTTATCATAAAACCTTTCCACAATAGGCCAACGATCAGAATCTATCATATCAAGATACTCGATCTCAGACATTGAAAATAAGTCATGCCAGTTGATACAACGAGTTCTAACTTTATATCCTACTGCAAGTGCACAACAAACGTAATAGTATTTAGGGGTCGAATTCCTCAGAGAACCAAATCACACTTTCGACTTCTATCGAATCGCAAGCTATATCAATCAAAATCAGAGAAGTAAATACTAACAACTTAAACGCGAATGTGATCAAATAACTAAAGCAATCGGATATCGGGTATTCCTTCAGGAGTTAGAACTCTTGTCAGGGAAACAACCCAGGAACTAATCTGATCATATTCTCGGCTTGAACATAAATAAAGATAAATCAACTCTCGTTGAATCTACTCCTCTACTAATAATCTAAAGGTCCTAACTCTCGTTGGTTTCAGATTACAAGTAGGCTTTATCGCTTAGGTTCAATTACCCACAATCCAACTTAGCATCAACTCTCGTTGGTAGTGAAAGAATTGCTCTTCTAATCTAGTTCTAGTTCTTAACAAACTTCTGGAAAGTTAACAACCTAAAATCATTGACTAGGTGATCAAGATAATCTATGCATTAAACTCAAGTATTAGAAGGAGAATCATCTATTTATCAATCCTATTTGTTCCCTATTAGTGAATTCTAAAACCCTAGAATCCCTAAATCCGATCTAAGATCTACTCAGACATAGAACAATGAACCAAGCAAATCATGATGAACTGAAACTGAAATTGCATTAATAAATAGAAATAGGATTCAGAAATTCTTCTCAAGTGTGATGAGATCTTCTTCCTACCTTACAAACTCTCAAAATTCTATAAAAATCGTTCTTCAAAACCTCAAAGACACCTCCAAAAATAAAATAGGGAAAGAGTATTTATAGGTTTCAAAACAAGAACTGAAAAATCGTGAAATTAGGTTTCTTCGAAGGGCATCGATCGATCGATCCTTTTGTTGATCGACCGATCTTTGGATATTGAGTCGATCTCTCAGAAGCCGAGTCGTTCTTCATATCGTGCGCATATTCCTTGTTAAAGCACTGATCGATCAATCCTTGTGTTGATCGATCGATCCTTCCTCTCGTGGAGAATATCAGGAAATGCTTCAAACTTCTCCAAAGTCCACCTTCAAGCATGTTTCCAACTCTGAACATTTTTGACCAGAAATCTCAATAAAACACAGACGAATTCCCCAAAT
Source organism: Lepidium sativum (assembly GCA_023374145.1). Classification (NCBI taxonomy): domain Eukaryota; kingdom Viridiplantae; phylum Streptophyta; class Magnoliopsida; order Brassicales; family Brassicaceae; genus Lepidium; species Lepidium sativum. The sequence goes on along the minus strand of JAKUCM010006611.1, from coordinate 5,924 downwards.
ATAACTGTAATAATGAGCTCAAAATCGACAAAATATGAGGAACATCACCAGTCTTCATTACTAAATGATTTATCCATAATACATCGCACAACCCCAGTGTTCCATACACCTCTCCATGACCAAGAATTACCAATCTTAGGAAATTCAACAAGACCACAATTTTGAATCATTTGATTAAATGACATAAATGAATTGGGGAATTGATTGTGATTCTAGATGTAGCAAATATGGGCTTAGGAAGAGACCATTAACCATGTCTCCACCATCAGTTAAACCTTGGGCACTTTTGCATATCCCCTCTCCTTTTTAGGGACTTTCCCGAAGAATTTAATATGGTATAATCTTAATTATCTTTTTGACGGATCCCAATTTCAGTTGATTGTTATTTTTTGGGAATAAGTAAGGATCCTCGTGACTGTTTGACCCAAGCGGAGCAAGAGGTCTTAAAATGGTCAAATGCTAGACGTATGTTTTATCTCGCAAGCCAACCATGATCAGTTCATTCAGACAAGATATGGCCAACGGTAACCTTTGATAGCTAACCCATCCTTCACATGATACATATGCTTTATGGATGGATTGTGGAAAAGTTCAGATCTTCACTCAGGTATTGGTTGGGTTTGCTTTCCAGACGTTGTGTCTGGTGGATGTTTGGGAGCACGTCGAATAACGAGGAGTCTTTGAGCATTACATTCGAAGGTGGAAATAATTCTTTGGGCTATGAAATCTATGATTTCGCTCCAAATTCTAGAAGTGGAGCTAGCTTCAAAATATACTGAGGTGATCAGCCTCCCAACCTTATTAGGAGGACTTAGCAGATTGAGATCACTTTTCCGTACTTTTTTCTTTTATGTAATTCCAAGATATCTAAGCCATAAATCTGATATTTTCGCTCGTTTTATTAGAGAGTCAACTAATAGTTAGTGTTTTTAACTTCTTCTTCACATTTAAGTATTGTCCTATTTATATATTTTGTGTTGACAAAAAAAATCAGTATTTTAATTAATGTAAATAAATATTTGTGTCAATTAATCAATAATTGATACTAGTATAATTTATAATTATGCCAAAAACTGGTAAATATTTGATAAAAATAATTGATATATTTAGTTAACAAAAAGTGTGAAATAATTATAATTATCCTAACCAAAATACAAGTTTTTACCAAATACACGTTAGGATATTTATTTTAATTTTAAATTTTAAAGTAGGACGAACTAAAAGACAATCTACACACCGAAGAAAAGTTCTCGGTATCTATTTTTCGGATCCTTTTTCAGAAATAGATTCGAAGTTGTAATTTATCAGATAATCTACTTATAAATTTTATTATATGTTTAAGAAGATCCTTTTTTTTCTTTGTAAAGAACTAATATTATATTTTATTTATCCATAATAATTCAAGGTGAATTTTTGTTAACAATTTATTGTGATATTTAGAATAATATAGTGACAATGATTCTACTACTAAATCTATATTTAATTAAAATTAAAAATCTTTCATAACATTTGTAAAATATAAAAAGTGATAATGAGTAAAAAATTGATACAATATTTAAATAGTTAATTCAATTGTTTTATCTAAAAATTATTGATATTAATTATAATTTTGATATCAATATTAACTTCACTTGTAATAATTGATATTAATATTTACTTCATTTTTTACAAATGATACAAATCAATGTCAATTGTACTAAATGATGCAACTACTAACATTATTTTTTATGATTGATGAAATCTATTGCATCAATTGTCTAAATTGATACAAAGTATTTGAGTTATCATTAGTCAATTATATAAATGATGTAAAGTACTGATGTATCAATTTAAAATTGATTTAAATATAAAAAATAAATGATATAATATATCTAATTTTTTTATAGTGGGAGGTTTCATAAGCCGTTTGGGATATGATTGCTTTGTGATGACTCAAATCTTATGAGTCGGGTTTTTTTTAATTTGAATCCTTGTTCTTCTTAGTTCTTTTAAATTATTCTCTTAACAAATATTCAGAATCTAATCTATGAAATTTTTTGAATATTTCACATAAACTAGGAAATCGTAAGTACTTAATCAGTAACTAGTTGTCTAGAAATTTTTTATCATCTGATTATCATTGATAAAGCTTATGGGTTAGCAGTACATATTACAAAAACAAAGAATTCAAATTGGTCCAAACAAAGGCACATGAACATTGGCCCTATCAATAAACTTTGAGGCCAATAATCTCGTCTATGCAATGTGTCGACCTAATAGAGTCACTGCCATGCAACTCCGGTGAATTAGTGAGGGAGATGTCACCATTCTGCTCCTGTTCAACCCATTTTTCTGAGACTGCAACCAAACTGCAAACGGATTTGCTCCTTCAATGTAGAAATCATCACCGGAAACACTTTCAAAGGTACACCATTGGTCAGCTACTCCAAGAATTCCAACGCCTCAAGAACCAACTTCAGTTGACTTGAACTTTACCCACATATAGTGAACGCACCTGAAGACTTACTTTCCGAGATTTAGCATACGCTTGTATAGGTTCCTAGAGAGGTAATTACCGATTATGGTGAAGTGTAGGAAGTGAAGAGCACATCTGGAGAACCTGGGGAAAAAAAAACGGCCAATGCCCTGATTGGAAGCGAACAACTTTTGGAGAACAACCAGAAAAGAAACGACAAAGCATGAAAGACCATTGACAAACATAACCGACAAAATCGAATAGATTAACCAACGAGACCACCAGATAAAGTCCTCCGCTCTGAACGTTAGGAATCAGTGAAGAGAGAAGCTACACCGAATTAGATCACCGGAATGGTAAGGTCGAGAGAAAAGTTCTCTCATCTCTCTCAAGTCGTCATTGTTTTAGAAATGGAAGTTCCTATTATCAGTGTCTATAGTTTGATTTTCACTATTTGTATACACACTTTTTCCAACAACATCGCACCGAATATCAAATGGTTTATAAACCACGAGACACCGGAAATTAGTTAATGTATATTTCTAACAAAATACATCAATTATAATACAATTATTAATCCATGTTTACTAGTTCTTGACTCGAGTGTCAGGTTTTTTTGTCATGTGGGTCTAAAACCCATTTAACCTCTAAATTCTAACCAGGTATAGCACAAAAATTTAGATCCTAATCGAATGATTTAAGAAAGAGGAGTAAGAATCGTCTTCTCTCAATCAATCCTTAATGGGCTGAAGATCGATCCTGTATTTGTAGACCGAAGGGGAAATGGAGATCTACCTCCAACACTTCACTAGAAAAAAAGATTGAAATTCAGTGCTAAGAGATATACAAAGTGGATATATAGTCTACTGAGTTTATGCGACTTGCAGGTCATATATGTCGGTCAAAATTCGTTGGTTCTACATCTAGTAATAATGAGATTTACAAATCGAGGAAATATATAAAGAATAATATATAAAATAAAAGTTAACAGTTTTCAGGTCTAGTTTAAGTTTGGGTCTTTCGTGCTACGAATTTTTATACCATATAAAACATGTTATTATTTTGGTTTCGTTTTAAATCAAATTCCATTTAAACTTATGTACAATTTAAAAAAAAAATATAAATTACTCAAATATCCAAAACATATACTAAAGAAATCTAGACATATCTAGGCTTTTAAATCTCACTCCTATTCTTGCAGGTAGGGGGTTCGATCTCTGGTACCTTGAAGATTTGTAAAGTGACTATATCACTGGGCCACATGTCCTCAGCATCTACAAATATCATTTTAATGCCCAAATATTCAAAAGAAATATCAAAGTACCAAAAATACTAAAAATACTCTAAAAATATTTAAAAATACTATAAATGGGTCTTCTAATATCCATTCAGTTCCGGATACATAGATGTATGACCATTTCTACTATTTTGCCAAGTTCAGTTCCTCTAATTCGATATTTTGGTTCTTTTAATTTAAGATTTATTTTGGTAATTTTATTTGTCGGATATGGTTTGGTTCTTTATAGATTGAGTTCAGGTTCAACTATTTATATATATATATTCAAAATTAATATTTGGTTCCACTTTATATTTGGTTTTTCAAATACATAGATTTAAGATTCATTAGGGTATTTTGTTAGGTTCATTTCCTCTGGTTGATTTCGGTTTGGTTTTTGATTCTCTAAAACAGTACTCAAAATATCAATATTGATCTACGGATCAAATGAATACGAGTTAGAAAAAAATCAAATCCCAAACTATAGCGTGAGTATAATCCTATTTTAAAATTGAAATGTTTATCATGTGAAAACGAGAGAAATTCGTAATTAAGTAAAAGTTCAAGGACCATAATGTAAAATAAGAGTTCCGTGTACACGTCACCATATTTGATCCAATGGCATCGAGTGTCTCTCTCTATATATGTAAAACGCCATTACTCTCTCTCTATCTATCTCTCCTCCAACCATCAAAACAGTGTCGTCGTCTCTCTCTGCAAATTTTCATCGGAGAGGGAGAAAATAAAAGAACTTGAAAATATATCATGCTGAGATTCACGGCGAAAAAATCGGTGCAGAACATTTCTGCTTCCTTTTGTCGACGATGTATCTCATCAACGTCTCAGGCGGCTGCTGCTTCCGTCAAGGATTCTGATGAGTTTCAGGCGAGGCTTCCAGCTTTTGATTACTCTCCGCCTCCGTATGAAGGTCCTTCTGCTGATGATATCCTTGAGAAAAGGAAGGAGTTTCTTAGTCCTTCCATGCCTTGCCTTTATCGGAAGCCGGTAAATTTCTCATTTTCTGAATTCATTTGATTCAAATAGACAAAACAAAATCGTGATGCTACTTATCGATCATTTTGTTCATGTGATTTTGTTCGTATATTATAAAGTTTTGATCTTTGATCCTGTGTTGATGTTTGGAATTCTTATGATTAAAAAGTTGAAATCTTTATCTCATCGACAACAAAACTAAACTTTTTTACAATTTATAAACTGGCTCAGATTACGATGTTTGGATTCGAATATTCTCTGTGACCGATCATGGAATCTATTAAAGTAATGTTGAATTTCAAAGAAGAAGAAAAAAATGGATATCATGTTGAAGGGTTTTGGAATTGACTAACTAAAATAAAATATTCGATATCTTATATTTGTGTTTTTTTTTTCTGAGAGTTTGCAGTTGAATATTGTGGATGGAAAGATGCAGTATTTGTTCGACGAGAGTGGTCGAAGATACTTAGATGCGTTTGCTGGAATTGCAGTTGTGAATTGTGGACATTGTCATCCAGATGTGATTGGACCAGTGATCCATCAAATCAAGCGACTTCAGCATCCTACTGTTCTTTATCTTAACCATGCCATTGCTGATTTCTCTGAGGCTTTAGCCGCTAAACTTCCTGGTGATCTCAAGGTGGTGTTTTTCACCAATTCAGGAACAGAGGCTAATGAATTAGCACTCATGATGGCCAAATTGTATACTGGATGTCAAGATATTGTGTCGATTCGAAATGGGTATCATGGGAATGCAGCTGCAACAATGGGAGCTACTGCTCAAAGCATGTGGAAATTTAATGTGGTTCAGACTGGAGTTCATCATGCTTTGAACCCGGATCCATATAGAGGTGTGTTTGGTTCTGATGGAGTAAAGTATGCAAGAGATTTACAAGATCTCATACAATATGGCACGACTGGACACATTGCTGGTTTTATGTGTGAAGCTATACAGGTAATCTAGTTTGACTAATGTTGAAATTCATTTAACAAAATTTATTAAAAGATCATGACTAAGAGTGAATGTGAATAGGGAGTTGGAGGGATCGTGGAACTAGCTCCAGGATATTTTGTCTGCAGCTTATGACATTGTAAAGAAAGCTGGAGGATTGTTCATTGCAGATGAAGTTCAGTCTGGATTCGCTCGCACTGGCAATTTCTGGGGATTCGAGGCCCACAATGTTGTCCCCTCTCTCTCTC
>JAKUCM010006610.1:0-55613 GCA_023374145.1 Lepidium sativum | reverse complement strand
ATTTATATATTAAATATTTTTATATAAATTTCCATGTGTTTTAATTGTTTATTAAAATTCTAAAATAAGTAAAAAAAATAATCATTTAATATACTATAGTTAAATTTTAAAAAATTATTATCTAACATAAGAAAATCATTGTAAACAAAAGCCTAAAAGTAAATATAAAACAAATATTATTGACATAATTTATATCATCTTTTATAAAAAAATGTAATATCGATAATAACATGAAACTAAACATTTATGAAAGTCAACAACTTAGAAGAAATTAATAACTAATAACTCAACAATATAAAAGTACTCGATGAACTAATATGGAAGTTGACGTCCTCGTGCTATCTCTTCAGTAATAGAGTCACGTACACCTTCCATCGCTCTATCACCAACCGGTATATATGGAATATGTCTATCATTATCTTCCTCCTCGTTATTTTCTACCACTTGATCACCATGATTCTCATACTCTTCAACTGTTTCCCAATGAGAAAAATCATGATCTTCTTTATGTGAATCTCGAATAAAATTGTGGAGAGCCATAGTTGCAGTCACAATCTTTACCCATTTTCTCATTTCATACTTAGGATGCTTTCGGTCCAAAATCCTCCATTTTGCTTTCCATACACCAAAAGTTCGTTCTATTACCGAACGTAAACCAGAATGCTTGCGGTTAAACAATTCTCTAGTAGTCGTTGGCTGTCCTCCCCTGATGAACTGATCAAGGTGGTATCTAGTCTTACGATGAGTCCCTAAGTAACCAGTTCTTGTTGGGTACCCTGAGTCGACTAAGTAATACTTTCCATTCGGAGGATGAGAAAAATAAGGCTCTTGTGTAGCACAATATGTCAACACCTTAGTGTCATGTGCTCTCCCAGGTACTCCAACGTAAGCATATATGAATCTCATGCTAAAATTACATATAGCAAGCACGTTCATTGTTGCTTCACCTTTTCGACCTATATATGGTTCAATATTTCCATATGGAGGACGAACTGGTACATGTGTACCATCAAGAGCACCAATGCAATCCCTAAAATAAGGCCAATACCGCCGATCATTTTCTAAAACAGGACTAGGATTTGTGAACTCACTCCTTGTAGGTTTCACAATGTCTGCTGCAAGTTTCAAAAGAGCACTCAAAACATCATCCAATTTCCTTTTCACTGTGTCAAGCGAATGTTTATACCGCTCAGCAATGACCCGTATAGTTAGATCTTGTGCAACCATTTCTACAAACATTGCAACACTCTCTTCGAGAAAAACATGGCAAGATTCTTCAAGCTCATATTATTCTAACAGCTTCTTACATATACTTTTAAATGTGTCATGATTCATGCGTAAAATATCAAAGCACTGCATCTCGGATTTAAACATAAATCGTTGTACACGACACCAACCTTCACCTCGATGTGTCCTCACTATTTGTCTCTCAATACCAGCATCCATCACTCCATACATCTCTTCTATGAGGTGATACATATCTTGCTCTTCATCTAGAACCAAATCCATGTCATCATCCTCGACTAGAAATCTAAATGTACCCTACAAAATCAGAAAACTTCACCGATCAATGACCAAATGGCAGAATATCAAATTTGATGGACTAGATTCAAGAAGCAGCGTAAAAAAGATTCTATTATAAAAACTAGAAGCCAACACTTTAATCGCCCAATATCTCAATCAACAATTTTAAGCAAACATCACTACAAAGTTTTAAGCAAACGTCACTAAAATTTTTAAGCAATCAATAAAATTTTTAAATGTCACTATTGTCAGAGATTTGACTAATGATTTCCCTCATGCATCTCTACTTTCTCCGGTTGCAAACTCCAAATATAAAATCTTGTTCTCATCCTCTTCATAACATAAGAAAGTCTGCCGATTAGTAGGATCTTGTTTGAGATGTTGAATTGCTGCTTTGTACAAAGGCGACCACATTCTTATACTAGACAAAGATGTAGGACTTGCATGGCTTGAAGCTGACTACAACTAAATTCCGGATGATTCTCTATTAGACGGTTCTTGTGAGAAAGAATCTGATCCCGAGATTGAATGCTCTCTCTTATCACATCTGCTACAATATTTCCAGCTTGTACAACTCTTGATCGTTTCCTACTTGCCTTTTACTTTAAGATTTTTTTTTAAAAAACAGGGTTTTCAATTCTCTAGGATTTTGTGAAATTTGGTAAGTATTTTCATGATTCAGTTTTTTGAGTTAACATTTTTTTTAATATTTGGCAGCTACAATGGTCTTTGTCCCTTCCTCCACCGATTCCGAAGAAGAACGTTAAGCTAATATACAGGGGCTGACTGCGTACATGCAACGAGTTGAGTTTTTGGCCGATTCTGACTAGAAAATCCCTTAAAGGTGCCCATGTGGTGCCAAAATCACTGAGAAACACACTTCTGAACCGCCAAGAAACAGGGCTTACTTTGTATGCCACGACTACAAGAATGATGGCCTCTATCGTATACAATTTTTGGGATCACGCAATCCAAGGAGAGTGTGAGCGCTTGCGGTTTACGGTTGACAAGCTCGGGAAGCAGGTGGCTAAGCAAAAAACTGACCTCATTGAGTATAAAATGTTGGTGGAGAAGATTTTGGGTGAGGATCAAATTGCTCACATGTGGTTTAAGAAAATTGAACAAGATGAGGAGACTAAGAATCTTAGGGATCTCGTAACTGGCCTTGAAACTTCCTTTAACAATATCTGTGAGAATGGCTAAAGCTTTAAGTTTATGTTGTACGACTTGTAAGACTTTGTGTGGTAAGACATGTAAGACTTTAATTTCTGGTTATAGTACTTTAAATTCATGTTGTAAGACTTATTTTTATGTTGTCTACCTTATGTTAATGTTTTAAGACTTATGCTAATGTCGTAGGATTTCTGTATTTGTATTTTACAGAATTACGCAGTATTACAGTTCACCACAAATCATTTGAAAGAAAAAAACAACAAAAGGTAGTTAAAGTACTAAAATTATACCAACATAATCCAGCATAAGGTAATTAAAGTACTAACAACAAGAATTAGTAAGTATTAACATATTAACAAAAGGTAGTGTACGTACTTAAACGCTTAACATTGTACCACTACTAACAAACAAACTAAGTTCTCCGCCTTGCTTTTGCCCGAGTTATTGCCAGACTCGGGTCATGCACTACATAGCTACGTTTACAACGCATATTTTCCTTCAGTTGAGACGTCTCTCCAACATCACCTACTACGGTTGTACCATCAGCACCACAACATCTACTACGTCTATCTCATCAGCTCCACCAGCAGGTTCCTCCTCATGTAAACATATAATACTACACTTACCATTTGGATACAATTACATAGTACAGTTGTACTAGTTGGAAAATTACATAGTAATTGCATGTTTTTAAGATGAAATTCTTTCTTTCAAACCTACAATCTCGTATTTCATCTCTGTTATCTTTACATTCATCAGCTCCACAAGTTCCACCAATTTGCTATAAGTTGGATTTTCTTGGTCAGTAATTGGAACTTCGTTTCTGGCACTTCCCATATTCAATACATGTTCGATGACACCCCGCAATATTAAATCTTCCTGGTACATTGCATCAAACACAACTGTACTCCCAGATCGAATATGGGACATCCAATTGTCCACAACATGATCATTCATATACTCTCCATCTACTTTCGTTAATGTGGTAAGCATATCTTTTTCTTCGTCTGAATGTATGGAGATTATATTATCAATGTAATGCATTAAGGACATTGCATAAAAAGCTATTAATTAACAAATATAAAGGGCATAAGTCGTATTACTTACCTTAATTTGCACCTAGGAAGTTGTTTATTTTGTTCAAAGAATATCATATTGCATCAATTTTCATGTAATGTGGCACATCCTAGGACACTTTGAGCACGCAGGTCTATATTATTCTCTGACACTTGGTAGAAAACTCTATAATTGTCTCAAATGCCAATAACTACACACAACAAATAAACTCAAAAATATTGTCAAAATATACACAACAAATATACTAAAAAGCCTTAATAATTTAAACAAACCTCGAGAGGGATAACGAATCCAAGAATGGACCATCATGTTCCTGTAACAGTCCCTTCAAAGTGCTTCACCGTATGTCCTATTTCCCCTAACATGTTCTCAAATGTCCATCTCCCCCTCAGAAAGGTTTGGCAGAAGTTCAGGTCATCCACCACTCTCAAAAAGAATAGCTTCACATACGTTGCATATTTCCTTGTTTTCGTCGGAGCATCAATGACACTCCATAAGAAGTACAGTACAATCATCTTCAGTCGTTCAGTCAAACGGTCAGCTTCCATCTCCTCCAATCTTGTTCTAACAGTTATCAGTCTTATTGCTTTAAGACCTTTAAAGTGTTTTTTCCAAAACATGTCAATCCTAGCAGTTTTTCCATAATCTTTGCTTGCATACGGTTTGTAGTTTAGACCAGAGATCAATGCGTGCTCCCTCAGATTGTACCAGATCAGAACACCATTGACAATGAACCATGCTTCCTTTCTCGTCTCGATCTTTGCTGTTCATAGAATGAGCATCCACATGCTCATTGACATTTGAGTTTTATTCATCGGTATATGGAAGATGTGCATGAACTTGCATGATTTTTGAACCACTCCATCTTACAACTTCTGAGTGGCATTTTATCATACAAATACAATATTTTCCATATATAGCACCTCGTCGATATCTTCATCTTATTCTTGTACTCAAAAGGCATGAAATACATTCCGGGAGGTAGTTGTGCAGTCGGTCCTTCTTCCTCTTCTTCATTCTGCAAAATACAAGTCGATATAATTAACTATACAAGTTATACGCATACTAACACTTTCTAAATCATTATACTTATTCTACTACTAACCATTTCATATCATCCTACATATCTACCTAATCAATAATCTAATTAACAACTACTCATCTAAACACAATATCAGTACATCAACAACAACCAATATATCAACAAAAATAATAACTAATTCATACAATTGTGTCTCCATCATCCTCTTCATTTTCTTCTTCGTGTCCTTCTTCTACAAACTCTTCTTCTTCTTTAAGCTCGTCTCCTTCTTTTTAGTCTCTTCTTCCTCAGAATTCTCTTTTTCCTCCTCTTCAGATTTTTCTTCTTTTTCCTCTTCTTCAGATTTCTCTTCTTCCTCAGATTTCTCTTTTAATTCTTCTTCTTCAAATTTTTATTACCATCGCGGACTGAAGTTTCTACTACCGGAGTTTCACCTCTTTATTCTCCGCCTTTCTCTTCTACCACAGTTTCCGATGAATCTTCTTCTATTGATACTCTCTATGTCCTCTTCCTCACTGTTGACTGAACTCTAGCCATTGCTACTAAAATTTGCGAGTGGAATTCGGAAGAAACTCATAGAGAATTAGAAATAATTGTGAGATTTGAGAGAAAAAATTAGAACGGTTGTGCAGAGTTTCACCCGTTTCACAAAAAGAAGGAAAACGAAAACGGTTAAAGATTCGCGATGGAGATGAAGAAGAAAAACGGTGGGGACTGAGAGATTTAAAATATGTTGATCAATTGAAAGAATTAGGGATTTAGATTAGTTTTTGAAACAAAACCCAAAACTTCAAACGGATCGTATTAAGGCCACCATTATCAAAGGTTTCTTAACTTATTTTATTATTAAAAATTTAAGAAATTCTTAAGAAATCTTATGAAAGTTTCTTATTTAAGAAACTGTTTAATGAGTTTCTTAGCTTATTTTATTATTTTATTATTAAAATATATTTTTAACTCATTTTTCTCATATATAATCATTTAATAATATTTAAGAAATTCTAATAATAACTCTCCAATAATGTTGCTCTAATGAGTTATGTATCTGGATTTTTGACCGTATAATTTATGTGATATATTAAAAACAAAGCGGTAATTTGCAACTTTAAAAAAAAAAAAATTTAATAAATTTTTAATAATTAAGTGGTGTTGTGAGATTCTTTGGCACCAGAGATAAAACTCTTGAGGAAACCTAGCGTTATATATGTCATCTTCTTGCGTCAAAAATTCTTCATTCTCATCCGAGCGCTACATATATATCTCCGCCTCAATCTTCGCCGTTGATTTAGATATACATAAGTGAATACTTATCAATTATCACCGAAGAAAGATGTCGTACGCAAAAATCGGTTACGCCGGGACTTATCTGGTGCACCGCGGCGTATTGAAACATCCATGTCGAACCGATCACAATGCAAGATCGTTTCCGATCAATCGAGACGGTAATCTCCGATCTAGCGTGGGAACAATAACGGTTAGAATGGCAGAGAGTGTATTGGAGATGGAGAAACAAAGAGGAAGAAGAGGAAAAGATCGTAGAGCGGTGGAAGCGGCGCATGAGAAGCTTGATCGGTGGATGAAGGAATCAGTGACGGAGATCGTGAAGAATCTTAGTGAAGCACCGTTGTTAGTTCAGATGTATACCGGAGAAAAGGAAGAAGGAACGGTGGTGGTGATGAAAGCAGAGGAATGGAGGGATGTGAAAGGGAGATGGGAGAGAGGAGAAGCGAAGATGCCAGAGGGAATTGTGTTTGTTGAGCGGTTAGGAACGACGGAGGAGGAGAGTTGTGGTTGTGGAGATGGGACACGTGTTTGGGGGTTGGTGGTGCAAGGGAAAGGAGTTGAGTGTGGACCGGTTTGTTATCTGTTGAAGACGACTCGGGCTGGGTTAGCATCAGGCGGTGGATCCGGCTCGGCTTTGGGTTTGGGGTGTACGCATTTTTGTTTAGCTAAGGTGTCGAATTTTAGGGAGACGTGCGAGTCTCAGCTTAGGAATTGTTGGCTTGTGGGAAACTCATAATCTCAACTCCAAGCCTCGTTTGTCTCATCATGTAAATGAATATTTGGTAAAGTAAAGTATCGAAATTGTATTAGAAATCCAGAAAATCTGAATCATATCCCAACTTCTACTTGGTTGATATAATTCCCTTAAATTGGTCAAACATATTTGATATGATAGTAAACTCTATTTACTAAGATTTGACCAATTTTATAGGTAAAGATAATTATTCTAAAAACCAAAAAGAAGTAATTATATACTTTCTAAACTATTAAAAAAACCAAAAGACTGATGAGTAGCAAGACTTTAAAAGATTGTGAAGATTTTAAAATTAAGGGAATATTTGCGCATTTTGTGGGTTGAAAAGTTAATATAATTTATTTGTTGGAAAAAAAAGATTACACCATATCTAAATCCAATAATAATAAATTATAATGTATACATCAATCTAAATCAATAATTAACATTAGATTTCCCTCCAATTTTCTCGTTAGATTTAGATTTTAAAATACTATATGGGTTAAGTTAATCCTTCTAGTGTATTAACTCAGACTGTATAAAGTAGTTGGTTTATTCCAAATTCAAAGTAAAAAGGGCCTTTGCAAAGATAGTAATGAGCTCACCAAAATACAAAAAGATTCGATTTTTAAAGGCCCAAACTCACCATTCCCTCCAAATCGTGTACAATACTTTTTGAATTTGAAAAACCTTAAAGATCCCTAAGAAAAAAACCACAAAACTAAAAACATTTGTTGTTGTCAGAAATTATTAAACTACGCCCACATCGCGCGCTCTTCTTCTTCTCCTTCTTTCTTCAACTAGAGAAAGCCCTCCTTTCCAAATTTTAGGGTCTCAATTCCGACATTCGGATCTCTGTTAATTAACCACCAAATCTTAAACCTTTGTGTAAATCATTCGAACCCTCGATCTCCTTTTTGATTTTTGTTCCTGGAGTATTTGAAGAATTTGTAGTCGTCATCTTCTAGGCTTCTTCGAATTTCTTCAAGTTTGCTGGCTTTTTTGACAAATTTCGAAGGTAATTTTTTGGGTCTGTTTCGAGGTTTTATTTGAGTCGCCATGGAAGAACATGACGATGTTTCTGGAGGGTTTTGTTCGAGTCCCAGATCCGACTTAAAGGTAAGTTCTTTACTTCTTCTTTGGGTTTCCTCGAATTAACCTGTCTCATTGTTTTCAGTCTTTCGATCTAGTTATACATTGCTTTGCTTTTTCGATTTCTGGGATTTTAGATCGGAGGCAATGAGTTGGATAAAAGACAGGAGTTGAGAGAAATTCTACCTCTTAAACCAATACTAAATTCAGGTAATGTACTGTTAAATTTCTCGATATATGATTGTACACACATTGGCTTTGTAATATGGTTTCAGTTGACTTTGAAGTTTAGGAAAGACATACAACAGAACCTAAACACTGATTGGTTTTTACCTGTCAACTTAAACTCTAATTTGAACATCCCTTGCTACAGGTAACACTGCTCATGCTTCTAAGGACATTGGAAAAGCCCATGAAGTGTCTCAAGTTGGTAAATTTTCTGAGAGTTTTGTTAAACAAGGGAAAATTTATAAGATGGAACTGTTGGATCCCTTGAAATGTCTTTAATTTGAACATCTTTTGCTACAGGTAACACCGCTCATGCTTCTAAGGACATTGAAAAAGATAATGATCAAGTTGGTAAAGTTTCCAAGAGTTTTGTTAAAGAAGGGACACATCATAAGACGGAACTGTTGGGTCAAGAGGTCAATCCTTCTATTTGTAATCTCAGCAAAAATGCTAATGATGGAAAGCGAGCTTTGGCTAAGAGAAATGATACTGAATGTGAAGCACAGAAAAGAAGGGGATTAGACCTCAATCTGGATGCTGTTTCTAGCCGCTTGAAGGATGATTTATCATCGGTTTGCTCATCTAGGAGACACAATAAATCTAATTCAGTGGATGTTTATTCAGAGTGTGGGAGTTCCAATCCTGTTGAGGAACAAGATCCAATGAAGCTGTGGGAGACAATGAAACAGAATGGGTTTCTCTCTAATCCACACGGTGGGATTTCAACGACGTCAAGTAGCTGTCTTGTCTCATCCACTCATGGGGGGATACCGGCTCCAAGGAAACGTGGTCGCAAAAGCAAGAATAATTATAACGCTGCAGTGGTGAAGAAGAGAAAGATTGAGATTGCAAGGAAGGAAGAAGTTGACAGGTTTGCTAGGTTAGCTGCTCCTAGTGGACTGCTCAATGAATTGAACCCTGGAATTATTAATCATGTTAGAAATAAAAAACAAGTATTTTCCATTATTGAAAACATTGTGAATTCTGCAAGAGATTCCGGAGACTTTTGTTACTCCAAAATGAGGCATAGTCATAGTGCAATTGGGGGTTCAAGGAAGAACTTGGAATATTTGAAAACTGATGCCTCCAGATCTGATTTTAACCAAGGATCCAAGTATGCCATGCCAGAAGATAAGTACCCTTCGTGCTACGACGAGGAGAGATGTGCAGATGATGAGTTTAGTGAAGAAAACAATACATTTGGGTCAAGCTTTCAGGTCGCAGGTATGTTCTCGGAAAATGCCAGTTCCTCGTCGAGCCAGTACCCATTAAATGCTAGTGTTCTCACTATCAAAGGTATGGTTCATGAATTCATACTCATTCTGCGTGGTTTTGTACTATTTAATGTGGCTTAGATTGATCTTCATATTTGATTTGCAGCGGCTACAGTAGCTTCTCAGTGGTTGGAGTTGCTTCATCAGGACATCAGAGGCCGTGTTTCTGGTAACCAAAAATCGTTTAAGATTATTGATGCAATGAAAACTTCAGTACTTGTTTGTTCTTGAATCCAAACTGTATTTTTCAGCTCTTCGGCGTAGCAAGAAGAGGGTTCGTGCAGTTGTCACAACAGAGCTACCTTTCTTAATAATGAAAGAATTCTCAGCTGATCAAGAGAATGACCCCAGTTTACTCCTTAATGGGGCTTCCAGGGTTTCAACAGTCGATATCCACAAAACCAGATGGATGAATCTGTTTAACCAACTCGAACAAACACTATCAGAAGAAGAGAAACAATTGGTAAAGAAGTTAAATATCTTTACCACACATCTTTCCTAATTTGCCTGGCATCTAATTTGTAGTTTCTGAACTTTAAATTTTAGGAAAGCTGGTTATGCCAAGTGAGAGACCTGCAATCACAATGTGATCAAGGGCTGCAACACTTGAGCTCGAGTTCTGGTCAAAATTTATTACAGTCAGGATTGCCATTGGACTCTAGGTATGGCCATTTCAGTAGCTGATCATCTTATTACCAGTTCAATATGTTTCCCCAATCCAAAATTTATAATTTCTGCTGTCCAAATTGTGTTGCAGACCTACGGACGCACTGATCTCAGATAAGGATTTAGTCGTTAGAGCAGCTGCAGCCTCTTTATTCTCGACCTGCAATTTTCTAATGGAGAACGTAACTTGCACCTGAACTCCTCCAAACTTCTGACTAGTATCTAATATAAGCATTTTAGTTGAAACTTTTTCTCGAGTTTACTTTAGTGTAAACTTTCGTAGCAGAGTTTTCTTTGTAATGCACATCTGTAACACTAGGGCGCAGTTCTCATTGACCTTTTTTCTTTGTTCTCTTATGTTTTACTTTTATAGATTCATTTTTATAACACTGTCAAAATAACTATGAGAACAAAAGTTATGAACATCTCTTATATTGAATACTGAAACAATTTAAGAACAAAATAACTATGCATTTTGTTATACTTCAAATATATTCTTGCTATTCAATGTCAGGATCTAGCCCTAAGTCTAATTTCCTCAAACCTCTCACATTAAAGAACTACACATTTACAATATATAACAGTGATCAAGGTCTGTTTATAAGGTTTTGGTTCTTACATAGAGAACCTAGGAGCAGAAACCAGTATCATCATGCTGTAAACAAGGTTGGTTCGTTTAAAGCCAATTGGAGACCGTCTTGTTTGGTGTCACTTTGGCTGATGGATCTTCCGGAGCTTTAGCTAATGAGCGATACTGAAGCTTCACACTCTCTGCATTGTCCAGCGTTTTTACAACATACCTTCAATTGGTTTTGTGCAGCAAATGAGCTCCAAGTCAGGAATACAATTATACCTAATGTTGGTTTAAATTTTTGCTCAAGCGTTTTAAAGGTGATGTCTTCATCGGGATATAAGATGTTTGCAGCGAAAAAAAATCTAATCCTTGTGAACCATTATGTGTATACGATAGAGTCAAAATAAAGACAGAGATGAGACTTTACCAGCCGTTTAAGCATTGAGTAGTTACAACAGCTTCCCGGCCAACAAAACGAGGTGGTGTCCTCTTATTTCCCTGATTCATGTTGCACTCCATTGTTTAACAACAACTCCCACAATCTTCCATTATAAGAAAATGCCTATGATGGAAAAAAAGACGCAGGGAAAAAAGGAAAAAGGATTGACCTTTATAATAACTCTGTCTGCCACAGCAAATGGGAAATGATTACTTTTGTTCCTTGTACGCCCTGAATGATTCATACCACCAAATGGACGTCTCTCCTGCATACATGGGAAAGAAAAAAAAAACTCTTGTTGGGAACAGAAATTATCGTGAGCAATCATTATGATTAGTAGTACTATGTTACTTGATCAAATCCTTCTCGTTTTCTCTTAGATGAATTGTTCGACTGTGAATTCTCTTCTCGGCAGAATGCTTGCACTGCAACTCGTAAGGCTGCAAAAATTCCAGCAATAATAATGACAAGGAATTTTCTGAGATAACCAATATAAAAATCGTGAACTCAACTGATTTACTCACTGAGGTTAGGGGTTATGGAGTCTTCTGAGACTGGCTGCGAACATGTGCAGCAAGCTTTCTAAGAGAACATAACCGAAAATAGATTTCATAAGAAGAAGAACAAAGACAAGCAAATAACAGAGAGTAAAAGAGCTAGTGACGGAAGAAACAAAACTCTGTACCATCTGTTTAACATGTTCTATCCCTCCAGCTCCAAAAGTGTGTCCGCAAGGCAAAATCATAGCATCGGCCATCAAAGCACCTCTACAATTGTGCAAAGAGAACTGTACTTAAAACAAAAGATCGGAAACAAATGAAAAGCAAACACGATTGCTTGCAATTCAGTAATTTCAAATTCAAAAGTATTATAGTCCACCCTTACATCTTGGCGAGATAACACTAAAAGCTGTTTGTGATTCCTATCCTATGTTCATAATTCCGGAACCATGCACATATATATCGATTACCACTAATCAAGTAGTAAATCTTTTCGTTCATGTTCCAAAAGCTACCGAATTGACGGCTAAGAAGTGATGATATGAACTCAATAAACAACGAGCCGTAGAAACCAAGTAAAAACAAAAAGAACATACGTTGTAGGATCAGACAAAATGGTCCGTAAAGATTCGACTGAATTGCTCGCAGAGAAAGAAGGGTCTTTTCTGCCACTGAAATCACACCCATTTTCCGCAGAAACAGGTGGTTTCTCATTCCTAGAAGCAAAACAAGCTTCCATTGTCTTAAAATGCTGCGAGTAGTAAGCTGCGTTATCTTGTCCACCCACGATCACTACATTCAGCATTTTCAGAGAAAAAGTCCATTGCTTCAATATCTCAGAAAGGAGAAACTTTTTGCACTAGAATCACAAAAGAGACAAAACCTTGTCGGATTCTCTTACCAGCTCCTGATGATACATTATCTTCACCAATGTCTTTGTTCATGCCAACGTCACCTTCGTTTCCGTCTATGTCATCATCTTCGTCTTCTTCTTCAACGTCCTCCTCGCCATCGGATCCACCACTGTCGTTAGGGTTTCCACTAATGGGTTTCTCCGAGTAGAAATTTTGGCGAAACTCGAGACGTGGGTGAGGGTTTGCTGCAGCTGCGGCTGCTGCTGCAGCGAAATACCGATGGTCCCCAATAAAAGCCGCGAATTCACGGGTTTTAGGGTCTTGTTCTCCGACCCGGAAACGTAACGGGTCAGCATCTTGGACTATCATCGGCTGCGAATTAAACGGCGCCGGAGAAAGACCTTTACCGGACATGGAATTGAACGATCAATACATTATTGAAAACCTAAATATAAAATTACCAGATAGAAGATAATGATGAACGTAAGAATAACAAAGCTTGGTTTTTCGTTTGGTTTTGCAGAACAAAGAAGTAATCGAGAAGAGAGATGAGTGATGAGATCAAATGAAAAGACTAAAGAGGAGGAAGAAGAAGTGGGAATCCAAAACGACGTCGTCGACATCGAGATAAACTACATTGACGTTTTGAAACGATGAACCACAACAGAAGTCAGGCTCCGGATACTTTATATGGGCCTCATAGACCCATAATATAGTCAACGGAATATTCTTTACTTTACTGTTCAATATAATTTTGTTTAGCTTTACTATGTTTTACACAAGAGTAGAAGATTCTACAAAAATGAATACTATTAGTAAAGTTTAAGAGAGGTTTGAATACTCTCTTACTATTGCGGAAATTACTATGCAAATTGCAAAACGAAAATACTAAAATAATTATTAAACAAAACATCGCAATTATTCCTACATCTTCCAAAAAAGTATCAAACTAATATTTTACTTTTTTGAAATATTACAAAAGAGAAGAGAAAACTACAAACTTATTTTATTTTGTATGTAACGCATGTTGTTTATGAAATTATTTACAAAGGAGAATGAAATATATATTTATAGGTGAAGAATCACCATCAACTTGTTCACCAAATTTTTTAGTATCTTCACCAATCTTCCATCAACTTGTTCATCAAGTCTCCATTTATCTTCTATTTATTTAACATATTTCTACAAATCTCTACCTTATTGAATTATACTAGGGGACTGACCGGTCTACACCCGGTTTTTGGTTTAGAAACATTTATGTGTAGTTTATTTGTTGGGTAACTTGTCAAATTTTGTGATTAATGTTGTATTTCTGGAATGAAAACTATGTGAATCAGAAAGAGATAGTTTTATTATTATTTGGAATGATAAAATTAAGGATATGTTGTTATACATATTGGACAATTTTTATTTGCGTTAAGCCAACTTATTATGCAATCATGGTGGTAGATGTGGTTGCATGCTAGATTATTAATGACATCTCGTCCTTTGAATGTTTGAAGGCAAATAGTGCAATCTTTTAGTTATGAGTTATATTTATAAAGCAGACTTCAATCAGGATTCTGGTCTGGTTTTATTTATTATTTAAAGATCAAAAGTACATGTGTGAAATTTTTTGAAGATAATACTTATAATATTATCTGAAGAACAATTTAAGAATATATCTTTTATGAAGTAGTATTTATTTATATAATTATGACATTGAAATATCCAAATTGCATAAGATGTTATCCTTTTATAGTTTTTCTAATTTAAGAGAAAAGGAACAAATTCTAGATATCAGAATTATTAGTTGGATTAACTAAACGGAAAAATGACATGTATATAAGATATTCAACCCAATTATTTTGGATAGTATAAAAAATAAAAATAAAAAGTAACTATGGACATTCAAAAGTGGTCAATATGTATAGTTTCAATAGAAGATTAAACAACTTCATCACTGTAAATCAACCGACGTGTAAATATATTTGGTCCATAAATATATTTAACATGTAAAACAAAACCTTTATTTTCAAAGATTTTTTTTAACAATATCGAAATGGATTTAGTTAATAAAAAGAGATGAAGAATTGGACGAAGAAGAAGGTTCGATTTCAGGTAATTAGAGGGTTTTGATTTATGAATGAAAAAATCTAGATATATAATAAACGGTTAAATATTAGTATTTTTCCAAATATATAATAACTAAATTATGGTATATAAGCTAACTGATTATATAATATATTATGAAAATTGTTTATTCTAAAGAAATTTTATTTTAAAGAAACCTATTTAAGTTTTTTCTTTGACTTGGTTCATATTCAATTTAAGGTTTTCAAATATGTAAAAAAGAAAGATAAATATAGTTCATCATAACTTACAATAAATTCTTTTGTTTCATGCAATCTCTTTTATCAACACATTACCTACACCTTGGATTAATGAAGCCATTTGCAAGTTTGTGTCATGATAGATCCAATAAACTTTGGATGACTTTATTAATGTACTGCGTATTCAACAAAACACAACATTTGGATAGTAATGAATATTTAGTGGAAGTAATTTTATAGAAATGTGATCTCGTATTAATGCAACGTTAAACCACAAAAGGGGAAATAAGATGGAATTTGTGAATATATGGAGGGAAAAGAAATTGAAAAAACTTGTAACATTGAGAGTGGTTTTAAATTAAATCAAAGAAACAACTTGTAATGTGAGGTGAATAAGCTGGTTTAGTTGTCTAGACGGGAGCGCTTCTCGTTCTTCACGTCTTCATCGAATATTTCATTTGATGTGTATTCCGAGCCTTGGAAAGAATTGCACAGTCAGCAGATATGGGGTTGTTTATTCCGGACGCCTCGTCGTTCAAGCCAATGTCGTTCGGAATAATACGGGAGACAGTGAAAGTTAGACGTGAAACTTGGAAGTTGTACATTGACACTGTGATCTGAAATTTGCAAGTTTGGCCAATAATGTGTTTTAAACTTTCATGAGTTTTAGTTTTTAGTGCTTCATTGTTATCACCTCCCTGGGTAAAAAGGTAACAATGTTTAGTTATTACTTGGAAGAGAAACTTTTGTGATTAATTTCACTAACATTTATCACTTTTAAATATATTGTGGATCAATTCCCATTTAGTTTCCATCGATTTTTTAATAAAACTAAGCTTAAATGTAGAGTGTGGGAAGTCTAAAAGGTGAACACTAAGTGAGTTATTTAAGAATTGTTTTAGAAAATTTATGCTGACATGACATCATTAAAAGAGATTAAAAAACCTGATGTGGATGGATTAAAAGGTCTCAAAACCTTCCTTTTATTAGTATAGAAGTTGAGTCATTTGTAATAAAATAGTTTCTTTTTCTTGACCACTAAATTGCAGTATTTTGATAAGTTAATTAGTTTGATTATTCTTAAATAATATGTAAGTTTAGGTTTTACTACGTAAAATATTATTTATCAGTTTGGTCATTTTTAATTGGTATTCAGATTATGGATATTTTATTAAGTAAAAAATATCTTTTTCATATTTTTTAAAAGAATCGTATTTTTTTTTTGTTTGGTAATTTAGATAAATCTTCTAATAATTTTGGCCATACGATACAATATATTATACTTCTAATCAATATACTGGTTTAGTATATATTACAATATATAATAACTTAATTTGATGTGAGACCTTTGAATGTCAATATTATAGTAACCGCTACTACGTCTACTAATCCTTAAAAAAAATTATTTTGCTAGATCATCAAACCTAAGTAGTATTATATATAAGTTGAGTCATTTATAATAAAATAGTTTCTTTTTCTTGACCACTAAATTACAGTATTTTGATAAGTTAGTTAGTTTGATTATTCTTAAATAATATGTAAGTTTAGGTTTTACTACGTAAAAGATTATTTATCAGTTTGATCATTTTTAATTGGTATTCAGATTATGGATAGTTTTATTAAGTAAAAAAATATTTTTTTCATATTTTTTAAAAGAATCGTATTCTTTTTTGTTTGGTAATTTAGATAACTCTTCTAATAATTTTGGCCATGCGATACGATATATTATACTTCTAATCAATATATTGGTTTAGTATATATTACAATATAATATAACTTAATTTGATGTGAGACCCTTTGAATGTCCATATTATAGTAAGTAATGTGATTAAGTAAATAATAATTGTTTTTTGATTTTTTTTATAAAAAATAAAAAATTTCTAAAACAAAAGCTAATGTGGCAAGAAGGTAGGAGTGATGTGGCAAGAAGATAGAAGTTTGAGAAAGATGAGTTGGATGGCTTAAGAGGTTTCAAAACCTTACTTTTATTAGAATAGATATATCTTCAATTATTCCATTCTCAATAGTAACCATCAATGCAGTCTTCAATTTTTGACAATATTAATCAATTTCAAACAATGTTCAAACTTGATTAAGTTACTGTCTTCGTCAACATATCAACTAGGTTCTCACTAATATGAATCTTCTAGACGAAAACTCCACCTTCTTTGATAATTTCTCATATAAAATGGTAACGAATATCGATATGCTTCGTCTTTGCATGGTAAACTTGATTATTTACCAACATGATAGCACTTTGACTACCATAATGCACCTTAATATGCTTATGTCGGATCCCTAATTCACCAAGCAACCCTTGAAGCCAAATTGCCTCTTTTACAGCCTCTGTCAAAGAAATATACTTTGCATCTGTTGTAGACAAAGCTACAGTTGACTATAATATAAACCTCCAACATACTAGAGCTTTTGCCAAAGTAAACACATTGTCAGTAGTTGATTGAAATTTATCCAGATCACTGGCATAGTTGGAATTATGAATAGGTTAACTTGGATGATTCAATTGATAAGAAGAGATTACAATATATACACACATAGAGGAGACACTAGGTTTAGACTAATTACACAATTAACCTTTATATATATCATATATATTCTATACGCCCCCACAAGATGGAGTAACCGAAGTTAAACCAATCTTGTTATTCATCTCTATGTATCTCGGACGTGGTAATGGCTTAGTTAGAGTGTCCGCAAGCTGATCCTTGGAGGAGACATGAACGACTCTTAGTAGACCTTGTTGTACGAGTTCACGAATGAAATGGTAATCAAGTGCTAGATGCTTCATTTTGGAATGGAAAACTGGATTTGCACATAAGTAGGTGGCTCCGACGTTGTCACAATATATTACCGGGGGAGTGATATTGTTGTTATGGCCGAGTTCTTTGAGTAGTGAGACCACCCATTGAATCTCTGTGGCCGTGGCAGATACCGCTCGGTATTCTGCCTCTGTGGATGAACGAGCAACGCCCTTTTGCTTCTTTGAAGTCCAAGAGATTGGTGTTGTGCCTAAGTACAGAACATTAACCATTTGTAGATATGAAATCATCCGTGTCCCCAGCCCAATCTGCGTCACTATATGCATGTAACACGGAAGAGGAATTGCGCCGAATGTGAATGTCGTGTGTCATTGTGCCCGCTAGATATCGGAGAACTCGTTTCACCGCTTGCCAATGTAGCTCAGTAGGAGCATGCATAAAATGTGATAACCGGTTGACACTATAAGCTATATTGGGCCTTGTGAATTGTAAATATTGTAAGCAACCAAGTACCATTCGATATTCATGTGCATCAAGGAGAGGAGTACCCGATTTCAATGTGAGTTTCGGCATTGGTGACATAGGTGTAGTGACCGGTTTTGCATCCAGCATCTTTGCTTTCTCCAACAAATCGATTATATATTTCCTTTGCATTAGGTGAAGACCAGATTTCGTGTGTATTACTTCTATGCCAAGAAAGTAAGACAAGTCAGACGGAGCCTTCAACGAGAAACGTTGTGAAAGTGCATCGATAAAACTGTCAACAAGTGTTGGTGTGGACCCAGTGACAATGATATCGTCAACGTAGACCAACGTGTAGAGCTTATCCGAGCCATTTGTGTAGACGAACACGGACGTGTCTGCGACAGAATTATGAAAACCAAGTTGAGTAAGATAGGAACGAAGTTCTTGATACCAGGCATGTGGTGCTTGCTTTAGGCCATATAGTGCTTTTCGTAACCTCCATACATGGTTGGGATTATCTCTATCAATAAATCCAGGTGGCTGGGAGACATACACCTCTTCGGATTAAGTGCCATGAAGAAAAGCATTGTTGACGTCTATTTGCTGTATTTTCCAAGAGTGTGTGACAGCAAGGTGAAGAATAATACGAATGGATACTGATTTGACCACCGGGCTGAAAGTTTCTGAATAATCAAGACCATACTTTTGATTGAATCCGCGTGCTACAAGTCTTGCTTTGTACCTGTCAATGTCACCACTAGGTAGATATTTTAGTGTATATATCCACTTTGTAGAGATTATATTATGACCTGGTTTTGGTGGAACCAACTCGTATGTGTGATTACGGAGTTGTGCATTTAGTTCATCATCCATTGCTTTCCGATAGTTTGGGTCTCGCAAGGCTTGAGTCACTGTTGTGGGTATTGGTGGTTGTGGTTTGGTTTTTAGAGCAGTATAGGAGAATTTGTGGTTTGGTTTTGTGATATTGGCCTTTTTGCGTGTTTGCATAGGATGAGTATTTGTAACCAGTTTTGGTGCAAGGGTGTTGGCGGTGGAGGAGGCGATGTGAGTGGGTAGATTGGTGGTGGAAGGTTGTTGTGGGCCTGGTTGTGGTGTTTGGGATGGATGAATTGGGTTTAAGTGATTGGTTGTTGGGCGTTTGGGTGGTGGAAGTACAGATTTTTGGCGGTTGCGTCTTTGATAAGTTAAAAGAGGAGGGTTAGAAAAGTTTACCAATTGTGCAGCGTGGTGAGGATCCAAGATCAGGGGCGCGGTTGGTGACGGCGATACGAGTGGCGGTGTAGCAAACGGTATGGTGGAGGTAGTTGTGTGTGGTTGTGATGTGGAGGATTCAAGATTTTGATTGGTGCCTTTTTCTGATCCATGTTGAGCAAATGGAAATGACGTCTCCACAAACCGAACATGCCGTGACACATACAAGCGACCAGTGGTTTGATGTAGACAAATGTACGCGCTTTGAGTGAGAGAATACCCCAAGAAGACACACGGCAATGAGCGTTCTTCGAGTTTGTGAGTAGTATAGGGACGAAGCCACGGAAAACACAAACTGCCGAAAATCTTGAGCTTGAGATAGTTGGGATCTTGATTGAAGAGTTTCTTGTATGGTGAGATGTTGTTAAGAATTGGTGTTGGCATGCGATTGATGAGATAGACCGCAGTGGCAAAGGCGTAGGGCCAATATTCTCGTGGAATAGAGGCTTCATGAAGAAGAGTAAGACCAGTTTCGACTATATGACGGTGTTTCCGTTCTGATAGACCATTGTGTTCTGGAGTGTGAGGTGGTGATGTTTGGTGCGAGACTCCATGTGTTGCAAGAAACGAGCGAAGAGCAAGAAACTCGCCCCCATTATCCGTATATAATGTTTTGATCGGTGTCTGAAAACGTGTCTACAACCAAAACCTTGAATGCGATGAATATTTCCCGAACTTGAGACTTTTACAGCAACGGATATAGCCAAGTGTAGCGTGTATGGTGGTCCACGAAAACAACATAGTACTTGTAGTTCTTGGTGGATAATATTGGTGACATCCAAACATCGGAATAGACATACTCAAGTGGTTTGGTGGAGACAATTGTATTTGTGGAAAATGGCAACTTGTGGCTTTTATTGATGAAACAATGAGAACACGGAAACTGTTTATTAGGAGAGCCCGAACAAGGTAAAGAGAATTGAGATATTAAAGTTTTGTAACACCGGTGGTGAAGGATGGCCAAGTCTCGAATGCCATGAGGGAAGAGATGTTTTTGGTGTTGGTGACGCTAGGTAGGATGCGATTTGGTGTTGCGGGATTGGCCACTCGTATAGCTCGTCTTTAGTTCTCCCTTGGAGCAAACGGGCCCCCGTTTTGAGATCCTTCACCTGAAATGATGCGGGAAAGAATTCCACCGACACTTGGTTAGTATTGCACAATCGATAAACTGAGATAAGATTCTTATGAAGATTTGGAATGTAAAGAACGTTATTTAATTTTAAAGGACGAGAGGGAGTTGAAAGAGAGGTGGAACCGGTATGGGATATTGCGAGACTTGAACCATCAGCAATGGTAACCTCTTCTCCACTATTGTAGAGTTGATGAAGAGAGAGATTATTTAAGTCACTTGTGAGGTGATGTGTTGCACCAGAATCCATGAGCCAAGGTGTAGAATCACTTGGTGAGAGAGACGCCATATTGGCATGAGGCTGCCATGTTTGATTAGGAGGCTGAGCACGAGGTTGGAACGACGGGTAAAAGTTGCGTGGAAGTTGAAGCTGAGAACAAGTGCGTGCACTATGTCCAAACACTCCACAGATTTGGCACTTGCCTTGATACCCACGTGTTGTAGGTTGTTGTTCGCTGCGAGGTTGAGAGTTGTTGCGATAGGGACGTTGTTGTTGTTGCTGTGGCTGAAGTTGACCACGCGAAAATGAGCTGCGAGACGCATTCGAATTGTTGTTGTTGTTGAGACGAGTAGATGCAACATGTGCAGATGCTGGTATAGTGGCGGAGGAAGATCCGATTTGAGCCTGAATCCGGAGATCATGATTTAGCATCTTCTCATGTAGTTCGGTCAGAGTCGGAGGCGTGTCTCTGCTTTCAATTTGATCAACAAGTTACTTGTACTCCTCTGGTAATCCGTCAAGAATAAACTCCACTTTGTCCTCATGATCAATCGCTTTGCCTAGTAGAGCAAGTTGATCGAAGCGCGTTATAAAACCTTGAAAGTATTCGTGTATAGATTTGTTACCTTTGGTCCATGACTTGAGCTGTTGTTTGATTTGTTTGATATGTCCCCGACTGGGCTTAGCGTAGATTGAGGTGAGAGTGATCCAGATGTCAGCAGACGTGGTTTTAGTGGACAGAATTGGTTGAATCGAGGTTGAAATAGCTCCGAGAAGGGCGCTGTACACTAGCCGATCTTGCCGTTTCCAGAACAGGTACATCGGATTGGGAGTGGCTACATCGTCTGTGACAATTGTTGGAGAAGGAATGGATCGAGATCTATTGATGAAACCAGCGAGATCATATCCGTCGAGTAAAGCGTGCACTTGGCGGCTCCACATTAAGAAGTTGGAGTCAGTGAGCTTCGTGACATTTGACATGTTCACATTGAACAGAGTAGTGGTGTCAGAGAAGGCTATGTTCTCAGCATTTGACATAATGAAATAATGAAAGAACTAGTGAATAGACAATAAGGATTGTTGTTGTTGTTTGTGAGTAACGTCACAGACACAGACGTGGAGGAATAAGGAGACAAACAAAAAACAAAACAAAAAAAGAAGCTTGAAGAAGAGAAAGAGAAGCGTGACAAAGAGAGACGTGACAAAGAGAAACGTGACGGCTATTTTGTTTAGAGACCGATTTGCTCTGATACCATATGAATAGGTTAACTTGGATGATTCAATTGATAAGAAGAGATTACAATATATACACACATAGAGGAGACACTAGGTTTAGACTAATTACACAATTAACCTTTATATATATCATATATATTCTATAGGAATCACATTATCCAACCACATATTGACCACCTTATTCCTGTTGATATATAAAACCAATATCTACGGTGTTTCGAATGTACCGAAATATCCATTTCATAGCTTGCCAATGCTCTTTTCCAGGTCTATGCAGATACCTATTCAGAACTCCGACTGCATATAAAATATCAGGCTTCGTACACACCATATCACACATTAGGCTTCCAACTGCACTTACATATGAAACTTTAGACATGTACGCTATTTCTGCTGCATCTTTTGGAGATAAAGTTGCACTGAGTTTGGAATGGCAAGCAAGTGGTGTACTAACAAGTTTTGAATCATTATACACATCAAAACGTTTTAGTACCCTTCTCAGACATTCCTTATGAGTTAAACAAAGTGTTCCCATTTTCCTATATCTGCTTATCTCCATGCCAAGAATCTTCTTTGCTTAAGCAAGATCCTTCATTTCAAATTCACCATTTAATTGAGCTTTTAACTTCTTAATCTCCACTTTTTTCTTGGAAGCTATTAACATATCATCAACATAAAGAAGAAAATGTATAAAAGATCCATCTTGCAGCTTGAGCAAATACACACAATGATCATATTTGCTTTTTGTGTACTTTTGCCTCAACATGAATTTGTCAAATCGTTTGTACCATTGCCTTGGTGACTCCTTCAATCTATACAATGATTTTTAAGTTTACAAATCATATCTTCTTTTCCGGCAATCTTAAATCCATCAGGTTGTGTCATATAGATTTACTCCTTCAAGTCACTGTATAGAAATGTTGTTTTTACATCCATTTAGAACAGCTCCATATCCAATTATGCCACCAAAGCCAATAAGAGGCAAATAGAAGAGTGTTTCACAACAGGAGAAAACAATTTTATTGTAGTCGATCCCCTCCTTTCGAGCATGGCCTTTACCTCCTCGCCTTGCCTTGTAGTGCACATCTGACTTGTCAGGAAATCCATATTTCTTTGTATATACCCATTTACATCCAATTGCTTTCTTTCCATTTGGAAGATTGACTAACTTCCATGTCAGTTTTTTAAGGGAATCCATTTCATCAACCATGGCATTCTTGCACTTATCTTCTTCTGAACTTTTGACTGCTTCTTTATAAGTGGCAAGAATATCATCGCTTTTCATGGATGCATAAGCCATCATATCAACATAACGAGCGAGCTTTCTTGTTATCCTCTTTGCCTTCCTCAATGCAATTGGCTCAACTTACTGTGGAGGTTCTTGACTTTAAACCTCTTCTCCATCTGACTCCTCATTTATCATAGAAGTTTCCACTTTATCATTATTGGAACAACAATCTTTCTTTCCAACTCCACCTGAATTGGAGTACCATCCTTATGTTCTACCACCACCTTTTCCAATATGGTAAATTCCACAAAGGTTACATCCCTGCTAATGATTTTCTTCTTGGTCTCCAGACACCAAAGATGATATTCCTTCACACCGAATGCGATCCCCATAAAAAATGCTTGCTTTGCATGATGATCCAATTTGGATTCCCTAACATGATAATAACTAGTGCAGCCAAAAACATGTAGGGAGTCATAATCCACCAATAGCAATAGATGGTAAGCGATTAATGAGCTGACTCACAAATACAACAGTTTCAGCCTAAAATTTATTTCCCTATCCAGCATTGGACAACATGTTGGTTTTATGAAAGTCAAGACTCAACATAAAGGTGGAAACTTCACTTGGTGAAAGAATCCACTTAACCCACAAGAGATGACTCGGTTCCAAGAATGAAGAAAACCTAACTTGTGGTAGAATCTTCACATAAACACCTAGTAAATCCGAGATTACTATTGAGTAACTTGGCCTTAACTAGGGCAGAGGATCTAGGTTGGATCTAGCCCAAGCAAAGCATCACAACACTTTGAGTTTGTGTGCTAAGGAAATCTTGAATCTAAGAACCATTCATCAAGATCTTAAAAGTAAATTAACCAAAACAAGAGAAGAGTTTAGTGGAGAATTTAGAAGTGTTTGAGAAGAAGAAGACTGCCATAAGCCAGAGGAACGATTTGGACCACCCTAAGCAAATTAAAAAATTATGCCTTTTTATTAACAATTAAAAATTAAAAATGATATAAAAAACATATGTTAAAATTAGATAATAAAAAATTAATAACACATTTTCATCAACAATCTATGTGTCTTCATCATAGTGTTTTTTCCTTTTAACAATATGTTTTTTTCACATAAATTCAGCTTCGATCTCTATATCAGCTGCAATTTTCTTAGCCTTAGCTTTTGCTTCCTCATAACCTGTCTCCCGATATTTTTGAAAATATGACACAAGCCCTTTCAAGTGGTGAATAACAACATCTATATCAATGTTTTCTGATTGCAGGCTCCTGCTTACTTTGTTGACAACAAAAAGAAGGTCATACCAAACAAGAACTAAAAACCTCCAATTCCATGAGTTTCACTTAAAGCAATGGATTCAGCATTACTTCGTGTTTTTGGGTCGTCACTACTTTTAGCCAAGTAAAGTAATGCTTCTCTGATTTCTAAGGCTTGAAACCTTATTGCTCTGACACTTTCAACATGACTTTCCCATCGTGTCTAAGACAAAGATTTAAGGGTTAGTCCTTCAACCATCTCTGTCAAAATGTCCCACCTATTTGTTGATGAAGAAAATAAGCAATATATCCTTTGAACGATTCCAGAAAAAGACACAACTTTTGTGGAAGAAGATGTTATATCACATAGCACAAGATTAAGACTGTGACAACCACATGGTGTGAAGAATGTCCTTGGATTAATTTCTAACAACCTCTTTTGAAATCCCTTGTTATTTCCTTTCGTATTGGATCCATTGTCGTATCCCTGTCTTCTCACATCACCAATGTCTAACTCTAGTCCAACCAATGCATCTTGGAGTGAAGCAAAAGACCATTCACCTGATTTATCTTTGACAATCAAAAATGTCAAAAAAAATTCCTTGATCTTGGTTGACATTGTAGAGACATCCACACATCGGATAACCAAAGTCATTTGCTCTTTGTAGCTAATATCTGGAGTGCAATCAAGAATTATGGAGAAATACTTCGAATCATGGATCTCATTTATGATCATAACTTTAATCTCCCTAGCAAGCATTTCAATCAATTCATTCTGAATTGTGTGACTAAGGTAATGGGCGTAGATTTCATTCTTCTTAATTCATCTAACATGCTCCCTCATCACTGCATCAAACCCAACAATCATCTCGATAAGACCCAAGAAATTCACATTATTCGCTTGACCAAATTTCTCGTTATCTCCACGAAATGCCAGATTTCTTTGAGCTAGATTTTTCACCATTGCAAATATTCTCAATAACACTTCTTTCCAATGACTTTTCTCTCTATTTAATTCTTCTTGAGCATGCTTATCAATGGTCTGATTTTTCTGTAATTTCAACTCAAACTTTTTCCAACGTGTCATGGATATAACATGACCATGTGAAACTTCATGTTTTCAGCCTTTTCCACTCACCAAGATGACTAAAAGAAACTTAAACTATTTTCTTTGATTCTTTTATGAATAATTTACCATTTTTTATTCCTATAATAGCAAATCTATGATCAATTGATCACTCATCTTCTTCTTTTTAATTAAGTAATAACTAATAAATCGCTGCACATACTGACATACCTTTTTACGAAAACTTGAAGATAATGGTCAATTGATAATTGATGAATTTGTTGAAGGAACTAAAAAAAAGGAGTTGAATTTTGTAACTAAAAACTCTAAAGAAGGAGAAGGTGAAAGAATATATTGTAGCAAGAGGCCAAGAGCAAGAGGAGATCTTTCACGAGAGAGTCGTCGACTATTCATCTTCCTTAGGTTTAATTAAATTATTTTCTAACATAAGATTTAACAATTATTAAGAAGTCATCTAACAATTATTTTATCTAAAAAAACTCAACTAATATTATTCTTACTTAAGAAGACCTACAAACTAAAGTTTATCCATATTAATATATATATATATAACTAAAATATATATATATATATATATGCCCCTAAAAAATGGCTGCCCCAAGCGGCCGCTTCACCTGCTTGCCCTTCAAGTTGGCCCTGGATAAGGCAGCCTCTTACTCAAATCATACTCCTAAACCTACATTGAAACTACTAACATAAACTTAAATAAATGAAAGAGTTTTTGATAAACACTTCTTTGTATTCGTTTTGGATAAAGAAATTACAGAGGATTTACAGTGCTTATATAAGGGGAGATGCTTACAAGAACCGTAAAATATCTTAAGAGATAAGATTTGGGACCACATAAAGCAAGTGGTTCCAAATTCAAATTAAAGCACAATTTGAATTTGAATTGGCTCTATATCTTCTTTCCCTCTTCTTCATCATTTAGGATATTCTAGAAGCTTCATTTTGGCCTTAAAACCCAAGACCAACGTCCCATTTGAGTCAAATCATCATTTGGAAGGATTCAGGAAAAGTTGACTTTTTGCCTCGACCGTAGACATGTACCGTGGGAAGCATTTCACGATCCGCAGTATGCTCTCCCTCGGCCATCAGTACATGCTGCCTCGTCCCACGGTACATACGGATCTCGATCCGCGATACGTGTTCCTCTCGACCGTGGTACGTGGCCTCTCGACCTGCGGTATGTGTTGGATCCTTCCCGCAGTACGTGAGGACTCGACCCGTGGTACGTGCTAGACCTTCCCGCGGTACATGATGACTCAACCCGCGGTACGCGAGGACTCGAGTTCTACGCGTTGACTTTCCCGTCTGTGCGTTGACCACGTACTGCGGTACATGAAAATCTTCTCACGGTACATGCGTTTCGACCCAGTGGTCTTCCCGCGGTCCATGACCTCCGACCGTTGACTTTCTGGTCCAAAATGTTAACTTTTCAGAATATCCTTTTATGACATTTTCTTGATTCCTTGATGATTTGGGGACTTTTGTGGGTCTTTTATGGCCATTGTCCTCCTTCTTTGACCTCTTTAAGGTGGTCTTCGGCCTTATCTTCATGACTTCGGCTTTGACTCTCCTTTGATCCTTCTTTTGACCTTGCGGTCTTCGGTCTCTTCGGCCTCAACCCTCTAGTCTCTTTGATATAGACTAATACAACATACACTGTACTTTCTCAAGCAATGTTCGGTTCATGTGTTCTGCCACTCCATTCTGTTGTGGCGTGTGCCTAATTATGAAGTGTAAGATAATGTAACTGTCTTCGCATGTCTTCATAAATGGATCACTCATGTATTCTTCACCATTATCTGATCAGAGATGTTTGATCTTTCGATTCATTTGAGTTTCCATCTTATTTTTCCACTTAAGAAAGATTCCAAGCACTTCATCCTTAACTTTCATTGCATACGCCCAATTTCTCCGGGAAAAATCATCAATAAAGGTAATATAGTAATGCTTTCCTCCCAATAGTTGTGTTTTTGAAGGTCGCATACTCCAAATGAACATAATCCAAAATAACTTTAGTATTATGGATTGTTATTCCAAACTTTACCTTTGTCTTTTTCCCTTTAACGCAATGCCCATGAAAATCTAATTTGTTGGTCTACAAATCTTTCAACAATCCTTGTTTTACAAGTTAATTCAAGGGTTTTTGCCTAGCATGCCCAAGCGCATGTGCCACAACTTGGTCGCTTCTGATTCCAATTCATCACTTGATTCCCTGCTGCAGTTCCAATAATAGTTGTACCTTAGTAATGATACAACCTATTATTTTTCCAAACTCCTTTCATCACCACTTGTGCTGTGGAGAATATCTTCATCACTCCACCTTCAGACTGAAACGTGAAATCCTTTTCTTCTAGGGTTTCCAATGAGATGAGATTCTTCGATAAATTCGGTACACGACAAACATTCTTTATTGTTCTGATTGATCCATCATGATTCTTCAGTTGAATGGAACCAATCCCATGTGTGGTGAGTGGGAAATCATTTGATGTGTAGACCACTCCTCCTTCTAGCTCTTTAAAGTCGTGAAACCATTCGAGATGAGAACAAATATGATTGATATATCATGAATCAAATATCCAGAGACTAGTGGAGTTCTTTGTATTTGAAACACCAAGTAAACAATCTAGTTCTTCATTACATTCAACTAAATTTGAATCTGCAACATCCTTTCTTTTACTAAATTGTCTTTTGTTTTTCAATTTAAAACAATCTTTCTTTCAATGCCTTTTTTCTCAACAGAAAGTCAATTCATCTCTATGAATCTTGTTTATCGACTTTGATTGCTTCTTCTTTCCTTTCATCTTGTTCACCAGACATCCTCTTACAACCAAAGCTTCAATGGCTCTACCTGAGGTCTCTATTTTATCTTTCTTCTTTAGTTCTTAGCTATATAGGGCTCCACATACTTCATTGAGGGAAACAGCATCCTTCCCATGGAGTAGAGTTGTTTTAAGAAATTCAAACTCCTCTGGAAAAGATCCCAATAACATCAAGGCAAGATCGTCATCTTCAAAAGTCACGTCAGCGTTCAATAAATCAGCAACAAGTTGATTAAAACTGGTGATGTGATCATTTATTGTGGTATCAGGTAGGTGAACCGAAACAACTTTTTCATATTAACTTACTAGCAAAAGTCTCTTTGCAGAATGCATACTTATGTTCTCTAGACTAGCATAACCGGAATGTACCACATATCAATCGATTGAGGTTCTTTCAATCTTCCTTTCCCATATTTTTTGGTTTTTTTCTTTTAACTGCAACATCTAAACCTTGCTGAAACAGCGCATCTAGAACTTCATTTTGCCACGTACCAAAATAACCACTACTGTCGAAACTCTTCACCATTAACCTTGTACTGAGAAATGTTTGAAAACTAATCGGCGTTCGTAGTTTAACTACACTAAAAAAAAATCAGCGCGTCATTTCAACGCAATTCAAAAATTGCAATAACTTTTCTTAAAAAAAATTTTGGCCAAACAACGAAACCCTCTAATGTACCAACCATAGTAACAACACATAAGAGTATAATACTTTTTTTCTTAAATCACGACTTTGATACCAATTATTGCGAAAATAATGGTACAAATTGTAAAAAAAAAAAATAATAAAGAAAGAAAAAACACCAAAATTTAACAAGGCTAAAATGTCTATATTTTTCAAAATACTATCGAATTAAAGTTTCACTTTTAAAAATATTACAAAAATAAATAAAAGATTACAAGTTTATTTGTAATTTACAAATAAAGTACATATTTATAAATGAAAGATCAACGTTAAATTATTCACTAAACCTCCAAATGCCAACACCAAATTTCCAAATGTCTTCACCAAACCTCCATCAACTTGGTCTGGTCCCCAAATTTCTATGTGCCCTCCATGTATTTGATACATTTGACACATTTCTACACTTATTTGCTATAAGTGTTCTCTCTTGCTCTTTAATGTATTCAGAAGAAAACGTCCATTATTTAGATCGTGTTTCAATGAGAAGATATCTTGTAAACACCAAAGAAATTACAGGTAGTGATCTCTCTGTTCTTTGATGTTCTTGAACATCTTCGATCTCTGATCAAAAATCTTTGCTCTTCTATTGTAATCTATCAGGTCTTTCCCATCATCATCGCCATGATAGCTTCTCTCTCAAGCAACACCACTGGAGATTGGTCTCTCTGTTCTTTGATCTTCTTAAAGAGCTTAGAACTCTTATCAAAATTTTTTGCTCTTCTGCTGTAATCTCTAGGGTCTCTACCATCATCATTCCCCATTATAGCTTCCTTCTCAAGGCACTCTAAAAGTTCCCATACTCCTCTGTTTGCTTCTCCGCCACATATCCTTCTTCTCTGAGTCAGTTCCTCCTCTTCTTCCGGCATGATTGGTTCCACTGCCGCTGCGTAGCCTGAGCGTGAAGCCACACATCTAGCTGCAGCAATCCATCTCTCCTTCTTGGCGTTAAGTGTTTATGGGATTGTTTTGACTGGAGCTAGAGCTTGATGAGTTCTCGGAGATGGGTTGATGCTGATCTTTGTGCAGGTTTGAGAAATAGCTTCCATTGTTGCTATCTGGATAAGTTTTAAGATGAAAAGTAAAAGGTGAGGATCTCTTTATGATTTATATAAGGTTTGGTTGCGGTGCTAAAACGTGACGCATCAGCACACGTCAGTCTTCACATGTGTGGGAGTGGCGATGAGTAAGAGAGTTTTAGAGACTCGAGGAGTGTTCTTGAGGCACGTGTCTTTAGAATCTCTTGCCGACCTTTCTCCTTTTGACTACCTTTTCAGCTTTATCCAACAAAGGTTTTGTTTACTCATTAGTATAAACGGTTGCTGTTCAAATTGGGACAAGTTATTTTAGTTCTAGAACTTGCACCTAAAGATCATTTTCCATAAGGAATATGAACCAGACAGAACCAAATTAAACTGGATCTGAGACAAGATTCAACAGAGCCTATAAATTCTATTACATTTGCAAAACCTGATAGCATTTCACTGTAAGGATTAAGGAACATATCGAGTAGCAAATAAAACATCTGACAAACTGCAGGGAAAAAAACGAACTAATAGATAAGAGATATTGCTAGGGACTTGACTAGATGAAAATTCCCTAAATGGCAAAAAGATGTTTTTCTATTTCAGATATGCCATCTCCACAGCCTCTGTGAGGATCACACATTTAAAGAATACTTACTTTCCACCTTCATTGATAAACCCTTCTTTGCGGCCTTCAAAGCCAGGACGCAAGAGTTTTTTCTCCCTCTTGGCGATTTTCCTCTGCTTATTCTGTTCAATCCTATCAGCGATATTCCCTGATCTCTTTTGTTGCTTCTCCACCTTAAACTTCTGTTGTCCTTCAACTCTTTCTTTCCACTTCTCTGCGTTCTTCTCGTGCCTCTTCTTTTCTTTGTGGATGCTTTTCTTCAACAGATTTGGGTCATCATGAACCTTAACACCAGCTGCTCTACTTGTAGCTGCCTTCCATGAGTGCTTCTTTGCAATAACCTCACCTTTTTCTGGATCCTTCTTCGCATCCTCTAACTTAATAGCTCTTTCAAGTTCTTTTGCCTTTGAAAGCCTCCGTTTCTTTTTATCTTTTCCGTATTCTTCATCATCATCAATCTTGAGATAACCAAATGTAAGGTCCTTAGCAGCTTCTTCCACTTCTAACTTACCCTTACCTTTATCTGCTGACTTATACTCCTCCACATTCTTCTCCTCAGAAACCCAGTCCTTCTTTCTCTTACTCGGCAGAAGCCTCTTCCTTTGGCTTTTTGGTCTATCTGAATCTCCACGACCACCTTTGAGCAGATCAATTTTGCGGTGGAGACGTTGCCTCAGCTCCTCGTATGTAACAGACTTATCATCCTTTTTATTGTTGTTATCGGTTTCCTCCTCATTGTCATCATCAGAAAGCTCAGTACTCGATTTGTCCTTTTCCAGCTTTTTCTGCATATCCAATTTTTCCTTCTCAAGCTTCTGCTTCAGCAAATCAAGAGTCGTCAAAGCAGACTTCTCTGGGTCCAACCTATCCCTTCTCGCCTTCTTTAGGTTGTCGTTTGTTTTTTTCTTCGCTCTAGCTTTTTGAGCCTTGTTAAGACCTGGAAACCATTTCCTTTCTGTCTCATCAGGTAAGTAGAACCTTGCAGGTATGAGCTCTATCATCCTATCGAAAAATTCAGCATGTTGACGAGTCTTCAAATCCGATTCAGAATCAAGTTTACTCTTTTTCTTTGCCATCTATAACTCAAAAGCAATCAAAATCAGAAAAAAGGCCCTTTCGGAAAAATGACAAAAAAAAATTCAGGACTTTTAAGCCAAGTTCAGAAGCTAATTAACACATTAAAACTGTGGAATCAAGACGTACAATGGCAGATTCATTTAAACATTAGATGATACAAGTTACAGTGGCAGACTAGTCAGATGTTCAACGGTTAATGGAGAAATAAATACTTACATCTGTACCACGATTTTTCTTCATTGCTCACCACTAATTAGCTTAACCCAAAAGACGTAAACCTCGAGACAAGCTACAGCAATAAACAGGATATATTAACGCATTGTGAAAGAACTCAGACATTGTAAGACATGATTTTGATATACATTCAAATCAGGCAAATCACTAAAATTACATCAAGCGACAAAAGTTTACTCGTTTGCTAAATACTATAATAGAGAAAATTTCCCCACTGTAAGTAGCTTCGTCCAAGAAAATTAACCTAATGCAGGATGAATAAAGAAAATAAGAAGCACACAAAAACAAAAAAGAGAGCATAAGAAACAAATCTTATCCTCGAGACCGTAGAAGAAATCTAAATCAAAGAGCGATGAATGTAGAAAAATAGACAAGTTTCAAGTTTTTCATATCAATTCAGGATTCATGATGATTCATAACTCGTAATATTAGTCTTGAACAATTCTGCCTCCGAGAAATTAGATTCCTTAAACAATACGAACAAACCCAGATGGAATAAGATAAGTATTTACATGATAAAACAAAGAAAATAGAAGAGAAAAACTCACCGGTAGCGACGATGGAGAATCAACGGCGTCGAGAGAAGGAAGAATTTCCGTGGAAAGGTTTAGGGTTTGAATGGTTTTGTCATGTGTCAATTACAATAAGGGTATTTATGTAACTTCAGCGTCACTAACGGTTCGGTTTAAAGGCATTCAAATCAGAAAAACCGGAAATTCAAACTAAATCGAACCGAGAAGTTATTCACGAATAAGTTGTGTGAAGGAAACTGATGGCGGTCTCAGCTTTCCGATGGCACGCGTTTACCGTTATTTCATCATTCTCAGGTCCAATTGTTTTCTGTTTTCCTATTTCTTGTTTCCTTTATCTGCTCTTTATGACTAAGCAACCAAAATTGTCAAGCTCCAATATTCTCGGCCTCTCTACGCTGAATATAGGTAGCTTCATTTTGCAGTTTCCCGTTGCGATAACTGTAGCAGGAAGCTCTAAAAAGCTGATCGGAAGCAGAATTTCAAAGGGTTTTACACTTTCAGCGCAGTATTCACAAACCCAGGACTTTTCCACTTCTCGTCTGCAAAGTACATACAAGTTCCTGCCTTCGTAATCTCAATCCAATTTTTATTCTTTTGATGTGTGATGGTGGTATTTTTCTTCAGAATTATATTTCGTTAGTGTGACTTGTGTTGATAATCGGATATAATTGATCTTAAATGGGTTGAGGGAGATTAAGAGCATGAGCAATGTTGACATCCTTTTGGATCTTTTATCTATTTTTTTATTAATAAAAGTGGTTATGAATTAAGTGTTAATATATATATATATATATATATATATATATATATTTGAGCAATTCTAAACTTTTTGAAAGTTTCTTAAATATATATATATATATATATATATATATATATATTTTCTTTAAAAAATTATGTAAAACATTAATTTTAAACATTAATAATACAATAATATAAAAATATTAATAATACAATAATTTCAGTTGTTATCTTGATTCAAATGGTCAAATTTTTTTCATATATGCTCAACCAAATCGGCCTTTAATTTTTGATTATGTTGTTTATCACAAATATCAGCTCGAACACCCAGCATATTGTGAATATTTGTAGGCATATCTGTGGAAAATGTGAGATCGACATGTGAACTTCCGCTTCCATCGCTGAGCTAGAATTCTGAAGGATCATAGTTGGTGTATCCATCTCTTTCGTCTTCGACAATCATGTTGTGAAGGATAATACAAACTCTCATAATCTTGCCTATTTTTTCTTTTTCCCAAAAAAGAGCTGGATTTTTTATAATGGCAAACCGAGATTGCAAGACTCCAAAAGCACGTTCGACATCTTTTCGGGCTGATTCTTGTTGTTGAGCAAACAAACAATCCTTTGGACATTGAGGAAGGGAAATGGATTGGGTAAAAGTTGCTTATTTTGGATAAATACCATCTGTCAGATAGTATGCCAAATTATAAGCTCTTCCGTTGACAGAGAAATTCACTCGAGGAGCATGACCTTGTATGATATCATCAAAAACCGGTGATCAATCTAGAACATTTATGTCGTTTAAAGTACCGGGAGGTCCAAAAAAATGCATGCCATATCCAAAGATCATATGATGTTACCGCCTCTAAAACGATTGTTGGCTTGCTTGAACCTCGAGAATATTAACCTTTCCACGCGGCAGGGTAATTCTTCCATTCTCAATGCATACAGTCGATGCTTCCAATCATACCGGGAAATCCTCGTTGCTCACCAATATAAAGTAAACGTTGAAGATCCTCTTGTGTAGGTCTTCTTAGGTACTCATTGCCAAACAAATTAATGACTCCTTCAACAAAATTTTCCAAACATAATCGAGCAGTACTTGAACCAAGCCGAAGGTATTCGTCAACTGTATGAGCCGCAGTGCCATATGCAAGGAGACGAATTGCTGCGATACACTTTTGAGGTACCGAGAGCCCTAGCCTTCCGATAGCATCTCTTTTCTGTCGGAAAAATGGAACTTCAATTGAGAGTCTGTCAAAAATCTTCATGAATAATGACTTATTCATTCTGAAACAACGACGAAATAGATGAGCTGGATATGTCGATTCCTCACTGAAATAATCGTTCCATAAACGGTTATGGCCTTCTTCCCGATTTTTCTCGATAAAAGCTCTTTTTTTAGCGGCTTGCCTCCTTCTTCTATTTCTAAATATGAATCAATATATTGAGCAAATAACGCATCTAATGATCCGTCTTCTGCATTATGAGATGATGAAGCCATTTAAAAAAAAAAGTTAAGTTGAGAAAAGATTACAAAATTATCGAAGTTGAAAATGAAGTTAAGAAAAAAACAAGTAATGGAAATGATGGAAGTGAAAAGTATACATGTTTAAGAAGAAGGAAGTGTTGGACTTAATGAAGTTTTAAAAACAAGTTAAGTGTAAAATGATAATGGGGGTGATGGAATTAATGAAGTTTAAAAAACAAGTAAATTATAAAATGAAAGAAGGTAGTGACCGAATTATTGAAGTTTACAAAAAAAAAAGTTAACTTTCAAATGATAAAGGAGTGATCGAGTAACCGAAGTTGAGAAATACAAATACAAGATAAAGGAGTGATCGAATTACAAGTATGCTTAGCTATATAAATACAATGAAAGAAGATGCTACAAAGACCTGTGACTCTTTTATGTTTCACTTGAGTCTTTCTTCTGTTTGTGAAAGAGTCACAAAGATCCGTGACTCTTTCTCTGTTGGCTTCTTCTGCATACCTGCATACCTACATACACAAAGACCCGTGACTTAAAACAGACAGAATCATATCATAACTTTTTGACATTCAACCTGGACCGCAAACATTACATAACATCACACAACAAACAGGTTATAACCATAACCACAAACATACATAAGCACATAACCATAACCGCAAACATACAAAAGACAATAACTAGTAGGAGATTATGCAAACATATCTGCAATTAGCTTCTGGTTCAGCCCTTCTTCAATCTCAGTTCTCTCTCTCTCTATGGTTCTTTCTTTGTTATGAGACTGTCAAGAAGATTCATCTTTGACAATCTTTCTTTCATTGCATTATCTTTCTCTTTAATCTCCCATACTAGCTGAATCTCAGTTAGTTTGTTAGCTTGAACAGAATCCTTTTTTCCTCTTGCTTTGACTGATTTCACACCTGCTGGTCGAGTGCTTGACACACTATCATCACCTGTAACATTGGCATCTGAACATTCCTCTGTCTTCCTCTTCTTTGATGATGCACCAGCCTTTGAAGTGGACAGAGCACACCACTTATGGTCGTGTCTGAGTTCCATCCATGCATGTTCTAATGTAAAATTTCTTGTTGTGGTTGTTGTAAAATATTTGGTGTGCTTGCTTGAGGACATCATTTTTCATTCTGACCACTAGTTTTTTTCTCTTGTCGCAGCCTCGTATGCCCCACAGAACTTGGAGACTTGGTCATTTATCTTATGCCATCTTTGTTTGCAATTGCTAGCTTCACGATTTTCTGGATTTGGAGACTTCGAAATTGCAGCAAAATATGCTGAAATCCTTTTCCAAAAAGCTCCACACTTTTGCTCATTTCCAACTAAGGGATCTTTGCTTATATTAAGCCAAGCACTGATGAGCAAAATGTCATCACTTAGAGTCCAAGTCCTCCTTTCACTTCTGGATTTAGCAGTGGACTGAGAAGAGGGGGACAAGGACATGGTCGTTGGATTCATCAAGTGGGCTGGGGTCTTGTTGAGAATTCAACAAGTCAATGAAAGAAGACGGCTGACCATATGGCTGTGCAAATGACATATCCATATGGTTGTGCAAACGAGCAATATACAGAAGTTTATCAAGAGATAAACATATCATTGATCTTTGTTATTGGTTTTTAAAGACAATCAGATCTTCTTTACAGAAGATCACATTTAAAATTGTAGTGAATGTGATAAGACTCAAACCTAATTAGAAGTCATTTAACTCATATCCAACTGTTCACTTTTAGTTACTACCAAGTACAAATTAGATAGGTTAATATTAATTATATAGTTTGGTTATAACTAACTACAAATTAGATGGTTTGGTTACTACCAGCTTTGTCATTAAACAAGAGAAACAACTGCACTATGGAAACGATTTATGCTCAGAGATAAAAGGAGAAGAGAGATATCGACCTGTAATAGGAAGTTCCATACTTTTAGTTTCCAAACTTTGAAGCCTCGCATGCCTTTGATTGAATTTAAACCCACCTCTGATGCCATGTTCAGAACTGAATCCTTCAATACAAAAAATAGATTGTCAAATCAAGCTAACTTCATCTGGAACCAATTCAGTATCATAGATAAATCAATCTAACAAGTTCTGTGAATTAAACAAGGAAGAGCAATCTAATTTTTTCTGATGCAGAACATACATCACGTAAACAATCAATATAAACTCTAATCAGACCGATCAAACAAACTAACAATCATTTCTCATTTACAACAAGTTCTGATAAACAAATTACTCACATAATCCAACAGATCAAACATATACAACAAAACGAAGACATAATCGACTTAAAATCTCCAAAATCAGACCGTTCAATCTCTCAAACAAGCTCACATCAACAAATTATCTGCTCTGTTGACGGTGAGAACTAAGTCGAAGACACGAAGACCGCACCGCTCACCGGAAGTTTCACCGTTGATCACTCGGAGGCAATTTTATCGCCTTCGAGGTTTTGCTCTCGAAGGCAAACGAAAGACACAATCGAAATGTTTTTTTTTCTGCGTTTTCCCCAGCCAATCACCAACAGCCACATGTGTTGTGGATATGT
This sequence comes from Lepidium sativum, assembly GCA_023374145.1. Taxonomy (NCBI): domain Eukaryota; kingdom Viridiplantae; phylum Streptophyta; class Magnoliopsida; order Brassicales; family Brassicaceae; genus Lepidium; species Lepidium sativum. The sequence continues at coordinate 18,361 of JAKUCM010006610.1, read as the reverse complement.
TTCTTCCGTGTCTAATTTAAGACACAGATACAAGCTCATGAGACCCATAAAACCAATTTTTATTCTTTTTTAAATATAAGAACCCATGCTAATAAAACCAATGGACATGGTCTAATATTACCTTGAAATGTACACATTGGAATCACGTTGACTGTAGTGAAGACGGCTTATTAAACCATGTGCTTGTTCCAATGGCTTTTGATGCAGGCCAGATAGAGAAGTTACCTAAACTGGTGGAGGATATCGTTCAGACATCGTTAAACACAGGTCCACGCGGTGTGACACGGCTTGTACAAGGCGTTCAAGCTTTTGTAGGGGTTGGAGGAGAGTGGCTAAATGATTTATCTAAGGTGACTCTTGATCCTATTTAAAAGGTTTCATGTGTCTTTCAAGTGAATCGTTTTTAAATTTTGTTTATATGAGTAAGAAGCTTGATACTTCCTGTCAGCTGAAATTATGTTTTTTTTATATATTCTTTTGGGTTTCAAACTATCTCTGATTGTTACCAAGCTTGATACTTCCCGCGACGGTTTAACGGCATTCAAGCTTGATACTTCCCGCTGAAGTCTACAAGCGTATCTGGTGGGTTATCAAGTGAATTGCAACTTGGTCTACTGTCTCCTCTCTATTTGAGAAAACTGTTTGAACGCATGGGAGCTACTTACATTAAACTGGGCCAGGTAAATCATGTTACTAAATGTAGAGCGTATTGTAAGTAAATAGCTAGAAATTTGTGAAGTGTATGTCTAAAACTAGCTTAGTTAATATTCTTCTTTCTCAATATATTTCCATTTCTATTCCATTTAACAATACTTTTTAAAAATATATTTTGAATTTGTAGTTTATAGCATCTGCACCAACTTTGTTCCCGCCTCTATATGTCAAAGAATTTCAGAACTGCTTTGACAAAGCTCCTCCTATGCCGTGTGAAGAAATTCGTAAGATCTTGCAAGAAGAACTTGGGAGACCCATAGAAAGTGTATATGAATATGTTGACCCTACACCAATTGCATCAGCCACGATAGCGCAAGTGCGTTCTTCTTCTTCTGCTCCACTGATTGATTTTCATTTTGTTCATGTACTCTTCTTCTTCTTAAGGTAATCATTATGACCAGGTCCATGGTGCAAGGCTCATAGGCTCCCAAGAAGATGTAGTGATTAAGGTCTTGAGACCTGGAATAAAAGATTTCTTGGTGGCAGATTTGAACTTCATCTACGTTGTTGCCCGTATATTTGAGTTCCTTAGTGACGTAGAATTCCGAAGGAATCGTCACTTCAAGTTGTAAGGATAGTCCTTAGTTTTTATAGAATTTGAGTAACCCCCACCTTAAGTATATCAAACTTAAGATTGTTGTTGTTTTAACTCGGCTTCAATTAAGCAAAGTGGTGGAATCACGGAATGTTGACTCAAGTAGCCCCCATCTTTACTATATTAAATCAAAGATTGTTGTTGTTTCAACTCTTCCCTTCATGCCAATGGCTAGGAATGGCCGCACAAGTGTGATGGAAATCACTTGATAAACCAGTTTGATCCCTTGGATATGACACACCAAAAAAGATCGAAAAGTTCACAAAGAACAAAAAGAGAATCACTCTCAAATTTATTGATAAAAAGTTGGATCCTCATAAATGATAATTACATGAGTTTATAATGAAAAGAAATGACTCTCTAGATTCCTCTAGATTTATTGAATGTATTAAAGATGAAAAGTAAAGACTACTAAGTAAATGTCACAATTTATTATGACTTGAATGAGAATGACTCTTGAACTTTTGGCTTCCAACTTATCTTTTAGTCTTCCAAATTCGTCACTATTCATGGGCTAGACTTTAAGACTTGATTTAGGACTTCTCTTGGACTTGTAGAAGGCTCAAAGTGGTTTGGACTTGACAAGTATAAAGTCCAATGGATTCCTTGTGTTGTTCTTTGTCCAAAAGGCCTTCAATAAATCCACAAATGCTCTCCTTGATTTGTTTAGCCCGTGATCTTGTAATTAGACCGACTGGAATCTCCAAAGCTCTCTCGTGATCTTCATTGCTTAGCTCCAAGTTCTCCTTAGGTTCCTTGCTGCTTTCCATGATGATATCATCCCCCTTCCTCTTGAAAAGGATTTGACCTCAAATCAGGTTCTTCTGCATCAAAAGGAATCAAGTCAGAAATGTTAAAGCTAGAACTGATTTTGTACTCACTTGGCAAGTCTATCTTGTAGGCGTTTTCATTGATCTTTTCCAAGACTCGAAAAGGCCCAATGGCCCTTGGCATTAGCTTAGACTTCCTTTGAGATGGAAATCGTTCTTTCCTCATGTGAACCCAAATTAAGTCTCCGGTTGTAAAGCTCTTTTCACCTCTTCCTTTGTTGGTTTGCTTTTGATATTGCTTAGTCTTTTTCTCAATGTTAAGCCTCATATTTTCATGAAGCTTCTTGACCATCTCAGCTTTATTTTCTCCGTCTAAGTTCACAAGCTCATTGAAAGGTAAAGGTGATAAATCTAATGGAGTTAAGTGATTAAAACCATACACAGTCTAAAAAGGTGAAAAGTTAGTAGTCGAGTGGATGGAATGATTATAACCAAACTCAACATGAGGCAAGCGATCTTCCCAAGTTCTGATATTCTTTTTAATTATAGCATGCAACAAAGTGGATAAAGTCATATTGACTACTTCAGTTTGTCCATCAGTTTGTGGATGACAAGTAGTAGAAAACAATAACTTTGTCCCTAACTTAGCCCACAAAGTTTTCCAAAAATAACTAATAAACTTAGCGTCTCGATCTGAAACAATTGTCCTATGCATGCAATGTAAACGCACAACTTCCTTAAAGAACAAATCAGCAACAAATGTAGCATCATCAGATTTGTGACAAGGAATGAAATGTGCCATCTTAGAAAATCGGTCTACTACCACAAAGATAGAATCTATACCTCTCTTAGTTCTAGGCAACCCAAGGACAAAGTCCATTGAGATATCAGTCCATGGTTCACTCGGAATAGGCAATGAGAGATACATACCTTGAGGTTGGACTTTAGACTTAGCTTGCTTACAAGTAACACACCTGGCACAAATTCGTTCCACATCTTTTTCATATGCGGCCAATGGAAATGTTCTTTTAGAACACACATGGTCTTGGAGACGCCAAAATGTCTCATAAGGCCTCCTCCATGTGATTCCCTAACCAAAGGATCTCTCAAAGAACAATTAGGAATGCATAATTTATTTTCATAGAATAGAAAACCCTCATGAAGATGGAATTTTCCATATGCATGTTCACATAAGTCCTAAACACTTCTTGAAAGTCAAGGTCAGTTTTAAATAACTCTTTAATGTGCTCAAAACCAAGAACCTTAGCATCAAGAGTATATAGTAGTGCATATCTTCTTGATAATGCATCAGCCACAACGTTTTCCTTTCCTTGCTTATATCGTATGACATATGGAAACATTTCTATAGACTCCATCCAACGAGCATGTCGTTTGTTTAGTTTCTGTTGACCCTTCAAGTGTTTCAAAAACTCATAATCTGTATGAATCATAAACTCCTTTGGCCAAAGATAGTGCTGCCATGTTTGCAAATCTCTAACCAAAGCATAAAACTCTTTGTCATAAGTCGGATAGTTTAGAGTTGCTCCTCCAAGCTTCTCACTAAAGTAAGTGATTGGCTTCTTCTCTTGCATAAGCATAGCTCCAATGCCTACACCTAATGCATCACATTTAATCTCAAATGTTTTAAGAAAGTTAGGCAAAGATAAAAGTGGTGCATTGGTGAGTTTCTCTTTAAGTTTTTGGAACGCATTCTCTTGAGCTTCTCCCCATTTGAATCCAACAACTTTCTTGATCACTTCAGTAAGTGGGGCAGCAATAGTACTAAAATCACGAACAAACCGTCTATAGAAAGGCCATGGAAACTTCGAACTTCTACGGTTTTAGGACTTGGCCATTCTCGGATTGCTCTCACTTTCTCTTCGTCTACTTGAATGTCATGTACACTTACAACAAAGACTAGAAACACAAGGTTATCCGAACAAAAAATACACTTTTTCAAGTTAGCATATAGCTTTTCATTTCTTAGTACACCTAAAACTGATTTCAAATGCTCATTGTGCTCTTCCAAACTTCTGCTAAAAACCAGAATATCATCAAAGTAGACAACCACAAACAAACCAATAAAATTTCTCAAAACATGATTCATTAACCTCATGAACGTGCTGGATGCATTAGTTAATCCAAAAGGCATGACTAACCACTCATAAAGACCATGTTTTGTTTTAAAAATTGTTTTTCATTCATCACCCTCTTTCATTCGAATTTGGTGATATTCACTCTTAAGATCAATTTTAGAAAAGACACAAGAATCATGCAGCTCATCTAACATATCATCTAAGCGAGGAATTGGGTGTCTATACTTTACCGTGATATTATTGATGGATCTACAATCAACACACATGCGCCAAGTTCCATCCTTCTTAGAAACTAGTAAAACGGGCACGGCACATGGACTCATGCTCTCACGAATATATTCTTTCTCCATCAACTCACTCACTTGCATTTGCAACTCTTTGGTCTCTTCCGGATTGGTTCCATAGGCTGGACGGTTTGGAATGGATGCTCCGAGTACAAAGTCTATTTGATGCTCAATCCCTTGGATTGGAGGTAGACCACTAGGGTTCTCATCCAGAAATACATCTCCAAAATCCACAAAGAAGAAACACCACTAGGCAAACCGGGGTCAAGGTTAGTAGAACTCATAAAGACCTCTTTGTACATAAGTACACATATAGGCTGATGTGAACCAAAGCTCTCTTTATCTCACAAAGAAATTTTGGTGTTTTCTCTCTTTTCTCCCTTTGTGTGTTTCACTCTTAAGTTCACTATTTTTAGTGTTTTTCTCTCAATTTCATTCTTTTTTTGGTGTTTTGTGTTTGAGTCACTCATAGCTCTCTCTTCACGTTGTTCTAGAAGCAAATAATCTTGGTAGATCTCAATAGGAGTCATAGGAACAAGTGTAACAATTTTCCCCTTATAACCAAATGAATGCTTGTTGGTGAAACCATCATGAACGACTTTCCGATCAAATTGCCACGGTCTCCCAAGAAGAATATGTCCAGCCTCCATTGGTATAATATCACAAATCACTTCGTCCTTATACTTCCCAATGCTAAATGGAACCACAACTTGCTTTGACACTTTGAGTTCTCCAAACTCACTTAACCATTGAAGCTTATACGGTTTGGGATGTTTTCGAGTAGTCAATCCCAGTTTCTCCACAAGTGTAGTACTCGCCACATTCGTACAGCTCCCTCCATCAATTATAAGACTACACACCTTATCAAGAACAAGACATCGCGTGTGGAATATATTCTCACGCTGCATGTTCTCCTCTAGTTTACCTTGCACACCCAAAGACCTTCTAGCTACCAAAAGATCACATTTGCCTGCAAGTAACTCTAGCTCATCTTAAGATGACACATCATCTGAAACCACTTCTTATGTTTCGTACTCTCCATTGGCTCTAAGTACTATGGCCCTCTTGTTTGAGCATTCATTTTCATAATGTACCCTGGCATGACACTTAAAACATTGCACATCATGATTTCTTGTAGAAGAGGGTTCAGCTTTACCTTTGACCTCTTGTCGGCTAGTATTCATCTTGGATTCAAACTTTGGCTTTGGAACAGTTTTGTCTTCGCGTGAGTAGCTAGGACGTTGAGTAATAGAACTCATGCCATAAGTTTGACGTGTGATACCCTTCCTCTTGAGCTGTTGCTCCACCAAGATAGTCTTATGCAACATATCTTCCAATTCCACATAGTGTTGCATCTCTACTTAGTCTTGGATCTCACGATTCAAACCACTAAGAAATCTGGCCATGGTAGCCTCACGATCTTCGTATATATCAGTTCTCATCATAAGTATTTCCATCTCTTGAAAATAATCCTCCACACTTCGGTTGCCTTGCACCAGTCTCCTAAATTTTTGTTGTAACTCTCGGTGATAGTGACTAGGAACAAACCGTCATCTCATCAAGGTTTTCATATCTTCCCAAGTCTCAATGGGTCTTTCTCTATTTCTTCTCATGTTTGTCACCACTTGATCCCACCAATTAATAGCATAATCATAAAATTCAGTGGCTGCAATTCGTACCTTGTTGAGCTTGGAATAGTCTTGACAATCAAAAACGATTTCAATCTTTTTCTCCCCTTCGAGATAGGCATTTGGATCGTTCTTTCCTTGAAATGATAGAATTTTCGGCTTAATTCCCCTTAAGTTATCTTCAGCCCGACATCTTTCTTCCCTAACTCGTCTAGGTCTCCTTCGACTCGAGTTAGATGAGTGTTCATCTCGACCGTAGGAGTCAACACCGCCTCTTTGTACTTCCGGCGGTGGTGGATCTCCTTGTACGTTAGGCAGCCGAGGTTGTTTCCTAATTGTTATCTCATTTTGAACTTGATCCAAATGTCCATTGACTACTTCCATCTCAACTCTCAACAAACGGGTCATCTCTCCCATCAAAGTTTGAATTTGGAGATTTGGAATTCCTTGTATTTGCTCACCCTCCAGATTGTCGTTATTGTCATTTGACATACTTGGAACCTGTAAAAAATAAGATTTGTTAATAGAAAAATGTCTCACAATCTCTCAAGTGTTTGACACGCAAGTGTTTCCCTCAAATTATTGGCTTTTCTCTCAAATGTTCACACAACCTTACACCTTTTTCCTCTCTTTTGAATCTCAAAATGTTCTTATAGAACTAATCAACCACTCTTTGATTTGCTTTCTTCAAGGGTCAATGACCTAACAAGTATCACACAAGTCAAGTATGTAGATAGATTTCGGTACACAAACAAACAACGAACAAGATCTTTTTTTTTTCTTTTTTTTTAGATATTATTTTTTTCTTACTTTTTTGTTCTTTTTAATTAATTAAGAAGAAAAATATGAAAATATAGAAGATGGAAAGATAGAAGATGAAAAAATAGAAGATGAAGAGATAGAAGATGAAAAGATGGAAGTTAGAAAGGTAGAAGATGAAAAGATAGAAGATGAATAGATAGAAAATGAAAATATTAACTAACTTGGAAGTGTGCTCTGATACCAAATGACGCGGAATCTCGAAGGAATCGTCACTCCAAGTTGTAAGGATAGTCATTGGTCTTCAAAGAAAGATTGTTGTTGTTTCAACTCGCCTCTAATAAAGCAAGGTGGTGGAACCACGAAATGTTGACTCGAGTAGCCCCCACCTTTAGTATATTAAACCAAAGATTGTTGTTGTTTCGACTCGGCCCTTCACGCCAATGGCTAGGAATGGCCACACAAGTGTGATGGAAATCACTTGATAAACCAGTTTTATCCCTTGGATATGACACACCAAGAAATATCAAAAAGTTCACAAAGAACAAAAAGAGAATTACTCTCAAATTTATTGATAAAAAGTTGGATCCTCACAAATGAGAATTACATGAGTTTATAAAGAAAATAAAGGACTCTCTAGATTCCTCTAGACTTATTGAATGTATTAAAGATGAAGAGTAAAGACTACTAAGTAAATGACAAGTAAATGTCACAATTTATTATGACTCGAATGAGAATGACTCTTGAACTTTTGGTCTCGAACTTATCTTTTAGTCTTCCAAATTCGTCACTATTCATGGGCTGGACTTTAAGACTTGATTTAGGATTTCTCTTGGACTTGTAGAAGGCTCAAAGTGGTTTGGACTTGACAAGTATAAAGTCCAATGGATTCCTTATGTTGTTCTTTGGCCAAAAGGCCTTCAATAAATCCACAAATGCTCTCATTGGTTTGTTTAGCCCGTGATCTTGTAATTGGACCGACTGAAATCTCCAAATCTCTCGTGATCTTCATTGTTTAGCTCCAAATTCTCCTTAGCTTCCTTGCTGCTTTCCATGATCATATCACTTAGTCCTGAATTTAGCCGTACTTTGCTGCTATACTCTCAAGTAGTTGTAGAGAAATCTAAATTCTCTGTATGTAATTTGCTTTGATTGTTAAGTTATCCACTAAACAATATTATCTCTAAATAGGTTGGTATAGTCAAAGACATTCGTGAGTCAATGCTTGAAGAAGTAGATTTCAATAAGGAGGCTCAAAACATTGACTCATTTAAGAGATATCTTGAAACCACGGGGTTGTCAGGGCAAACTACTGCTCCAAGAGTGTATAAACACTGCAGCAGCCGGCGAGTACTTACTATGGAGAGGCTGTATGGAGTTCCTCTTACTGATCTTGATTCTATAAGATCACTTGTTTCCAGTCCAGAAAACAGCCTTATTACCGCACTTAATGTGTGGTAAGATCTTTGTCATTCTATAAAATTTGAATTGTTCTTTTTCCTCACTGTTAGTAAAATATATCTTCATGTAAATGTAATTTCCAGGTTTGGCAGTTTACTTGCTTGTGAAAGCTTCCATGCTGATGTACATGCAGGGAACTTATGGCTGCTCCGTGATGGCCGGATCGGGTTTCTTGATTTTGGTAAATCATAAACGCAAGCCTAATCAGTGCAACATTTTTTGCATGCAACTATTCAGTTTCTCGGCCCTACTATCTCTGATACGTCTATCAATGCATTAAATTACAGTCTTTCTTTAAATAATTTTTGGTGTATCCAAGTATCTACATTTTTTCAGGCATTGTTGGTAGGATATCTCCCAAAACATGGGATCCTATGGAACTCTTTTTAGCGTCTATTGCAACTGAAGAATATGACTCCATGGCCTCAGCTTTGATTCAAATGGGCGCTGCAAATAGAGATGTTGCAATGTGATGACTCAAATATCCGGTTTAAAAGAGTCTCGGTTAAGTATATCAATTTCCGGTTTGATGGAATTGACATTATCAGCTGCAGTAACTGATTCATTGAAGATCCGATTCAAGTGTTCTCAACAGTTCTTAACGGCTCTTTGTTGATTCTATTGAAGGTGTTACACGTTTAGATTCTGATATATATATTTGGGTTTTCTTTTGCGGTTGGTGTATCAAATTTTCTTCTTCTCCTTCTTCATTGTTGTAATCGGAAAATCACCATTGTTGTTGCAGAGTGTTTCTCTCTGAAACAAAAAATTGATAATAGTGAATTGTTGGATTTAATCCAGCCCTAGATATAGACTAGTTACACCGACTAGTTGAACTGGGTTATCAATTGTTCTTGTTCTTGTGTTCTTTCATTTTAATTTTGATTTCAAAGTTTCTGGAATTTGCAAAACGATCAAAAGAAGTTCCCGATCCAGAGAAAATTGAGCAATCAGAGCAAGTCTCAAATCATCTCTCATGTACAGTACTATGCAAGATCAATCATTGTGAAACAGCTGCTGATATGTGGTCTCTTTTGAATAAATTGTATTTGGAAAAATCTCTTCCAAATCGAGTGTATCTGCAGCTGAAGTTCTATTCTTTCAAGATGAATGAATCTAAATCGATTGATGAAAATGTTGATGATGTTTTGAAGATCCTTGCAGAATTGGGAAATCTTGAAATTTCTGTACCAGAAGAGGTACAAACAATTATCTTGATGAATTCTTTACCTTATGGTTACGATCAATTGAAGCATACTCTAAAATATGGCAACAAGAGTTTATCCCTGCAAGATGTTGTGTTCTCTGCAAAATCACTTGAAAGAGAAATGGCAGAACATAAGTTTTTTAGACAAACGATCTTCATCAGCTCTTTATACAAGTGAGAGAGGTAAATCCCCACCAAGATCACAAACCGGAAATAGTAGTGGAAGACAAGGAAGAAGCAAGAGTCGATCATAATCAAGATCAAAAATCACATGTTGGTTCTGTAAGAAAGAGGGACATGCTAAGAAGGATTGCTATGCCAGAAAAGGAAAGCAGAAAGTGACGAGCAAGGTGAAGCAGGTGTGATTACAGACAGTTTAATTTTTTCAGAAGTCTTAGCAGTGAATGGTCAAAATGTTGAAGATGTATGGGTCATAGATTCAGGATGTACATCCCACATGACTGCAAGAAGAGACTGGTTTTATAGTTTTCAGGAAGGAGACTTAACCACAATTCTTCTGGGTGATAACAGAGTTCTCAAGTCTTATGGCATCAGTTCTATCAAAATCAAAGCCAAAGGTGGATCAATTAGGATCCTTAACAATGTGAAGTATGTTCCTGATCTCAGAAGAAATCTTATTTCAGCAAGTACATTGGATAGATTGGGCTATGATCATTCAGGTGGAAATGGGAAAGTAAGATACTTTAAAGGCAACAAAACAGCATTGTGTGGAAATCTGTTTAATGATCTGTACATTCTTGATGGACATACAATTGAAAATGAAGTGTGCAATGTTAAAGAACAAGATAAGAAAATTGCATTGTAGCACAGTCGTTTGGGTCATTTGAGTATCAACAACTTGAAGATTCTTGTTCAAAAGGGTTTAATCGACAAAAAGGAAATCAATGAGTTAGATTTCTGTGAACACTGCATTATGGGTAAAGCCAAGAAGTTGAGCTTCAATATTGGAAAGCATCAATCAGTTGATGTTCTTAGCTACATTCATACAGATCTTTGGGGTCACAAAACACCACTCCATCAAAATCAGGTTACAAATACTTTCTTTCTCTCATTGATGATAAATCAAGGAAAGTTTGGGTCTGCTTTCTGAAGTCTAAAGATGAGATGTTTAGCAAGTTTTGTGAATGGAAACAATTGGTTGAAAATCAAACTGATAAGAAGGTGAAGTGTTTACGATCTAATAATGGCCTTGAATTTTGCAATACAAAGTTTGACGAATACTGTAAGACTCATGGAATTGAAAGACACAGAACGTGTGTGTATACACCGCAGCAGAATGGGGTTGCTGAGAGAATGAATCGTACACTGATAGAGAAGGTAAAATATTTACTAAATGAATCAGGCCTTGATGAAAGCTTCTGGGTTGAAGCTACTGCAACAGAAGCATATATTGTGAATAGATCCCCTTCATCTTCTATTGATCACAATGTACCAGAAGAGCTCTGGTTGAATAGAAAACCAGGTTATAAACACCTAAGAAAGTTTGGTTATGTGGCTTATATACTTCATGATCAAGGGAAACTGAAGCCTAGAGCCTTAAAGGGAGTATTCCTTGGATATTCATCAGGTACTAAAGGCTATAAAATCTGGCTATTGGAAGAAGAAAAATGTATCATAAGTCGAAATGTTACATTCAATGAGGATTTGTGTTTCAAGGACTTAAAGAATAATGGATCAGAAGGTCAAGATGATTCTAGAAATGTTTACAAACCTCACACAGTAAGTACTGAAGTTGAATTCCATGTTAAAGAAAATAACAGTCAAGGGGGAGTTCCAACAATGAGCTCTACATCTGGTCATACAATTGAAGATGAAGAAGGAAATGCAGGAAATACTGCAAGAGAACCTGAAACTGATTTGTTAGATTATCAACTGGCAAGAGATCGAACAAGAAGAGATACAAAAGCTCCCAGCAGACTTCAAGATTATGTTCAGCTATTGACAGAGAATAGTACTCAATTTGCAATGGCCTTGATAGCTTCAGTCATTATTAGTTCAGACGAGCCTCAATGTTATCATGATGCTTTGTAAGACAACAACTGGAAGGAATGGAAAAAAGCTATGGGTGATGAAATGGATTCACTACTCAAAAGTGGAACCTGGGATTATGTTGATAGACCAAAAGATGGACATGTTATCAGCTGCAGGTAGTTATACAAAATTAAACCCGGAATTCCAGGTGTTGAACCAGAGAGATTCAAAGCCAGATTAGTTGCAAGAGGCTTTACTCAAAAGGAGGATATAGATTTTCAAGAGATATTTTCTCCAGTGGTAAAGCATGTTTCAATTTGCATTCTTATGTCTGCAGTTGTTTATAAGGATTTGGAATTGGAACAAATGGACGTTAAAACTACTTTCTTGCATGGTGATATAGAAGAAGAACTGTATATGGAACAACCAGAGGGTTTTGAATTAACTGAAGGAAATGACAAGGTATGTCTCCTAAAGAAAGCTCTTTATGGTTTGAAACAGGCTCCAAGACAATGGAACATATGTTTTGATCGGTTCATGAAAGAAGAAGGCTTTATTCTAAGTGATAAAGATCAATGTGTATATGTGAAAGAGGTGAGTGATGATGGATATCTATATCTCCTCTTATATGTTGATGACATTCTAATAGCAGCAAAAGAGATGAATGTGATCAATGATTTGAAAAAGAAGATTGAGTCAAGAGTTCGAGATGAAAGACATGGGAGCTGCTAGTAGAATTCTTGGAATTGACATTACTCGAGATAGAATCAAAGGTACTCTGTGTCTAGATCAATTAAAATATCTTGAGAAGGTCCTGAAAAGGTTCAATATGTCAAATGTTAAAGCCACAAATACACCAATTGGATCACATTTTAAGTTGTATGCAGTTAAAGATGAAACTGAGGTGTTAGATACAGACTTGACACCATATTCAAGTGTTGTTGGCAGTGCGATGTATGCAATGATAGGTTCTCGACCTGATCTTGCTTATGGTATTGGTTTGGTGAGCATGTTAATGAGTAAACCAGGGGAGATTCATTGGGAAGCAATTAAATGGTTGCTCAGGTATATTAAAGGATCAAAAGATCTGAAGTTGGTGTACACAAAGGAAAAGAATTTCGATATTTGTGGCTACTGTGACTCCGATTTTGCAGGAGATCTTGATAGAAGAAGATCAACAGCAGGCTATGTCTTTACAGTATGAGGAAACACAGTCAGTTGGAAATCATCCCTTCAGCAGATTGTAGCCCTATCAACCACTGAGGCAGAATTTGTGGCTCTAACTGAAGCTGTAAAAGAGGCTAAATGGATACAAGGTCTGTTGGAAGACTTCAACCTTCACGCAAAGGAAACCAAGATCTGGTGTGACTCTCAATCTGCAATTTGTCCCTCGAAGAATAATGTTTATCATGAACATTCAAAGCATATGGCTGTTAAGAGATCATTTCTGAGAGATGTAATTGAAGATGGTGAGATTGACATTGTGAAGATTCACACTTCTAGGAATCCAGCAGACATACTCACTAAATGCTTAGCTGTAAGTAAGTTTGATTCAGCCTTAAAACTATTAAAGCTGACCAAGCTACAGTGAAGTCTATGACTTCGTTTCTGCTGGAGGTTCGATAGGTAAGGCAATTCACAGTTCTTCAGGTTGCTATTTGATTCAAGGGGGAGATTGTAATGTGATGACTCAAATATCCGGTTTAAAAGAGTCTCGGTTAAGTATATCAATTTCCGGTTTGATGGAATTGACATTATCAGCTGCAGTAACTGATTCATTGAAGATCCGATTCAAGTGTTCTCAACAGTTCTTAACGGCTCTTTGTTGATTCTGTTGAAGGTGTTACACGTTTAGATTCTGATGTATATATTTGGGTTTTCTTTTGCAGTTGGTGTATCGAATTTTCTTCTTCTCCTTCTTCATTGTTGTAATCGGAAAATCACCATTGTTGTTGCAGAGTGTTTCTCTCTGAAACAAAAATTGATAATAGTGAATTGCTAGATTTAATCCAGCCCTAGATGTAGACTAGTTACACCGACTAGTTGAACTGGGTTATCAATTGTTCTTGTTCTTGTGTTCTTTCGTTTTAATTTTGATTTCAAAGGTTCTGGAATTTGCAAAACGATTCTGTGATTCATAGTGTATTGAAAGTTACAGATGTTGATGCCAAAGCTTTTTCGAGAGACTCGGAAAAGATGTTTGCATCTATCCAGGCAAGCACTTTTACTCTTTACGGACTAAGAGGACCCTTTGTGCTACATCTGTTTGGAGGAACCAATGTGATTTACTTTCAGAACTGTTGTGCAAAACGAATACAATAACTTCCACTAATCTTATGGAAACAAATTAATCTCTTCTTGCAGGAACTAGATACAGAGATAGTAGTGGCTACAGCTCGTGGAACAAATTCAAATAGAACTGCTATTGCTGCTAACGTAGTTATGGATGAGAGACAGATGAATGCTCTTTTCCTTGATCTGGTAAGCACTATTTCAGGCGTAAATGTTAATGATTTATTTTGTTTTGAAGGCATTAGGATACAGAATTTCCATTCATTTATGTTAAGATAAATCCCAGTTTGAGCTTTAAAGAGTACTTTCAGATGAAAATACTTTTTTATCTTGTAGGTGCGTGTTAGTGAATCATATGGGCTTAAGTTCCCGAGAGAATTTGCACTTCTACTGAAGCAACTTCTTTATTTCGATCGATACACAAGACTATTAGCCCCAAACCTGAACATGCTGCAGGATCAGCGCATCTCTATCGCATCCAAGCAAAGGACATCGGTACAAAGATAGCTTCAACTAAGTTCATACAGATATACTTTATTAAACACCTATACAAACTTTTTCTTATTTTTCAAGTGGTAAAGTTATCTTAGCTTTGATTAAGTGATGAATTCAATGTTGTTGCAAACATATTAATATACAACAGATGAGCAATACTTCTTTGTATAAACTTGCACAAGTGTCATGGTTTCTACTTTAAACAAAAAGTGCAGAAACAAATTCTTTATCAATACACAGATGTGAAAAAAAGAATGATAAACCAATGGCAAAACTTTCCATCTCAGAAGCACATAGTTCTCGGTACTTCACCAGAAGCAAAGAATCTATACAGAAGGAGGACGCTGTACAGCTTTAAAGACTTGGCTTACAGTTGAATATCCCATTAGTCGGTGAAGTGGAGAGCCTCTAGTCCCAGGTTGCTCCTCATCCTGAACCGAGGGGCTCAGCCTTTCGGGTCTGGATGGAGCTTCGTCTCTGGGAGACTCAGATATGGAATTGCTACTCCTTTTAGCAGTTATTTCTTGTGATACTGCAGGAACTAAATGAGTTCTGGACTGAAGTGAGAATCTGAGAACAGTGGAGCAAGTGCCACATCTGAGAAGATGATGCTTTCTCTTGAAGATGAGAAAGTCTACAGGAAGCTGCAGGTTTTCTGAGCATCTGTAACAGCTGATGAAAGGTGCCCCACCTGCTGTTGGACGGACATGACGCTTGGCCACATGTTGTCTCTCACTCAGACGACGGGTCTGTAACTCATGGTGGTGGCCAGCATATCTATTATGCTGATAATCGTCCACATCAGAGACTATCTCGTGGCTCCATCTCGGATGATAGTCAGGCTGTTCCATTGGTCTCTGTGGACTTGCAGAATATGAACTGTAAGAAGTATTATGAAGCTGACCGGACGACCAACGGGGATGGTTTCTTCTGTAACTAGCCACCTCTCCTGAAAACCTACCCCCTTGTCCCCGACCTCTTGCCATTTGGTTGTTTTGATACATATAGTCAACACATTCGTGGTTCATGCCTCCAGCGTATGGAGGTATTTGAAACGACTGTGCACGAGAATAGCAATCAAACTCATCGTGTGACGGATATGAAGGGCTTACACGTGTGAATGGTTCTCTCAGATATAAAGGCATGTTGGGCCGAAGTTGTTCTATCCCATGTCTCCTCCCGTATCTGCCAAGACGCCCTCCTGGTCCCTCTAGTTCCTGAGACCTTTTCTGATTCCACTCGTTGTATGTGGTCATCCCATTGCGCCTCTTCTCAGAGAAAGTGGAAGAGGAACTAGCGCCTTCCTCTTTATAATTCACAGGGTATCTCTGCATCTCAAATTTGCCTGAACTTATTCTCGGAAGAGCATTCCATTGTTCATTTTCATCGAGAAGTTGGTCTTCCCTTCCGTCAGATGAAGACTCACTCCCATCATAAGCAGAAGAAGTTTTGTATGCATTATCATCAAGTTGGCTTTGCTTCTCTTCAACAGGGAAAGCATCAGGTGAGATTTCAGCATTATCGGATGAATTACTCGTTCTTGAAGCCACCGCATCACGAGCACAAGGAGTCATGTTTGCAGGATCATAAAGTCGGCTTTGATTCTCTTCAATAGGGGAGGCGTCAGGTGACATCTCAGCATTACGGGATGAGTTACTCACTCTCGTGACCACCACACGATCGAAACTCAACCTTCCAGAGCTAGCCCCTGAACCTGCAGCTTCTGCCACGGTATTCATCATATCAGACTCCAATCTGGAGTCTTCCTCTCCTTCATTCTTTTCAGAATCACATTCCTGGTGTTGACTTTCATTAGTATCATGTCCATTAGATAACTGTAAGACACCAAGCTTTTTCTCCATAGACTCCATGGATGCATTTCGACCCTTCTCATACTCTTGATCAGGGGATGCAGGAAGAACTGTGTCCTGTTTCGAGCTGCTGGACACATTGTTGGTTTCAGGCTCACTCCGCGGCTCATTAGCTTGAGCCCTCTCTGTCTCTCCAGCACTTGGTGTATTGTTTGGAGCAATGCTCCGCTTTTTAGCTAAACCAAAGAAACAACAGACAAGTTCAATCAATTACAAGCCTAAAACACACAAGTTTGAACTCATAGAAAGCATAATTAAACTGAGGAAATCCAAACAGATGGACCCACCAGCACTAAAGAAAGACAAGATTCAGGATCAAAGTTTATATTTTTTTTTTTTTGGTAGAGGCAGAATCTGAAATGGAAAGTTGCATAATTAGATCAAAGCAATAACCTTGAAGAATGGCAGAACAACCACCACACTGATAAACTGGAACATCTTCATCTTCCTGTAGAACCTCAAAGCACTTAGGACACTTCACCAACCGGATTTTGTGACCCGTCCGGCTCGCCATTGTTGGCAACAAATTCAATGACTTAATTCTACCTTCTAAATCAAAATATCCTCATCAAAAGAACCCAGAACCCTAAAAACAGAGAGAAAGGAACCCGAAACGGAAGATCGAAACTTTGTGAAGTTCTACAAGTTTCTAAAATTGAACAGAGACCAGAAGATGAAGGTCAACGCGGTATGACTTCAAAATCTGTTTAGCAGAGGAGAAAGAAGAAATAAAAAGCTTAAATTTATTTCAGCAATAGTTCAGGAAATCTGGGAATTGGTACAACCCGGGTCCGAGAAGTAGTTAAGGATCCGGGTCAAGATGAAAAAATGGCGAGAAGATGTAATCATGAAACAGAAGCAAAGATGACAATCATTCAAAAAGCTATAAAAAGATATCAGATTGTAAGACCTCCTCAGAAGAATCGAGAATTCGTTTCCAGCGTCGAGAGATGATAAAAGAAGCAAACACAGAATTTAAAGCTTATATAGAGAGAGAGGTTTCAGAGTCTAGAGAGAGATTGAATGAGAGAGAAATGAAGAGAAGAGAAGAGAAGAGAAGAGAGAAAGATGAAGAATTTCTTGTCGTGGGGGCGAAGTAGAAGAAGAGGAATTGAGAGAGAACAGAGACAAAACAAAAAGCGAGAAATCGTTGGACAGGTTTTATTAACTTCTGATCTCTCTTATGTTTTCTCTGAGAAAAGTCTCTCTTTTTCCGTGTTAAAAAAGTTTTTTTTTCTAAAATGAGGAATTTTAAAGATATCTAAGTCAATAGACCCACCCAAACAAAACAAAACAAAACATCAACGACTCGTTCACAGATTCCTACCATTAAACAAAACATAATTTCTAGATTTTTTCAAGCGATTAGCCCTAACTTTACTCTTTAGAACATGAGATAAGAGAAGAGTGTTAATAATTAATTAGAGTTGAGTTTGTTGTCCTAATAAAATTTGGATAAGAGTTTTTGTTTTGGGGGAAAGGAAGTTGTTGATAAGAGTTATAAATGGAAAGGCATAGTTAATGTCGGCGCCTGTTTCATTTATTTTGGAAAGAGAAAATTTTGCTCTACTGCCTCCTTACATTTTCTATCATATTATTCTTTTATATTTTTTATCATTTAATGGTATTAATTAACACTTTATTTGAGTATAATAATGATTTTGATTTGAATGAGGATATTAAGGACCAATAATTATGAAGTTATGTATATTTTGGGGGGTATTTTTAGAGTGTTCAACAAATAAAAAGCTAGGATCCAAAAAAACAATCATTAAACTGATGATTTAATGTAAGTGGCATTTAGCCTAGTGGCAGGTGGTAAGTTCACAAGATGCATGCGCATTTGCACATCCTGGGACCAAGTCCCCCCACTTGCATTTGTAAGAATTTGGCTAATGGACAGGCCGTTTGTGACCCAATGTTGACAAAATAAAATAAAAATTGATGATTCAATATCAATTTCCCTGAATTTTACAGATTTCGGTTGTTTTATACATGAATTCTGGAAAAAAAGTTATTTAGAAAATATTATAATATTTTTTATAATTGTATAATTACATGTTATTACAATCTGATAATTGTCTTATCTTTTCTAAGCAATGTTATGGGTAATTTCTCTATAAATTTTAAAGGTTGCAATAGTAATATATTGTTTAAAAATCTTGAAGATGATAAAAGACGCATCTCTCTCTCTCTC